>CAUZXS010006212.1:142500-153146 GCA_963585895.1 Sepioteuthis lessoniana | reverse complement strand
TATATGTGTGTGTGTGTGTGTGTGTGAGTGTGTATGTGTGTGTGTGTGTGTGTGTGTGTGTGTGTGTGTGTGTGTGTGTGTGTGTGTGTGTGTGTGTGTTATAACAGTATTGGTTTGACTGTATTTTTTCGGTTTTCGATTCATTTCATTTTGTTAACTGCCTGATCATTGTTTTTTCTAAAAAAATCTCCATGAAACCCAGGGGTCGCAGTCTAAATTTGATGGCATTAAATATATATATATATATATATATATATATATATATATATATATATATATATATATATATATATAACAGTGTTGGTTTGACTGTATTTTTTCGATTTTTGATTCATTTCCTTTTGCTTTATGGCTGATGATTGTTGTTTTGTAAAAAAATCCATAAAACCAAAGGGTCGCAGACTACATTTCACGGAATTAAATATATAAATCTAATATATACTTATTTAATATCATTACATTATATATATATATATATATATATATATATATATATATATATTATGTAATAATATTAAATGAATATATATATATTCATTTAATACTATTACATAATATATATATATATATATATATATATATAATGTAATGATATTAAATAATGACAATATATATATATATATATATATATATATATATATATATATATATATATTGTCATTCACAGACGGACTGTTTCGTTGTATCACAGCTCTTCAGTGTGGCTAGACACGTAGGACACCCGAAGCTGGGATCGAAACCCGCCCAACTTTACATTTGAGTTAGTATCAAATATATCAAGAAAAAATTCTCTTCCTTTGTGTCATTATAAATTTATTTCTGGTTTTGAAACCATCACCAGATGTATAATGAAATTTTTTTTCATTTAGATTTTCTTATCTCGCTTCCAGCGAAAATGGGATTAGAAAAAAAATTCTTAAAAAAGAATCAATTAAAATAATTTTCTTTATATTTTATTTTTTTGTCGTATCTTTTAATCAAGACAAAATTGTTTTACGATTGAGATATTATATTTTTTTATTATTTTTCCATTATACAATGTGTAACGATACCCCCCGTCGGCCCCCACACTCGTTAACTTTCTTCTAACCATGTCACTTCTCGGCCGGTGATCAACTAGTGGTTCCGAAGCGGGTAACGCACATTTCTTGCCACTACAAGAATACGATCGGGGGTGGGCGGAGAAAATAGAAGGACAAACGAACAAACACGAACAATGCTTGGGGTTAACTCAGAGCAGAAGGAGAGTATGCAACACTACATTTCCGATAGCATATATGGATTAACGCTAGCATAGATTACTAGCGAAAATTCCACAAAGCAACTGGAATGCCGACATATCTTTACTCGATCTTCTTCTCTGGACCCTATCTTCTCTGCTGGTCTCACCGCTCTGTTGTCCGGTGTCGACTGCTCCTGTCCGTGGTTCCACGCCAACTCTTGTCAGCTCTTTTCTCCAACCAACTCTCTTTCGCGTCCCCTTACCACTTCCGGATACGGCGAGATTTCAGGTCCAAAAACATTTTGTCTGGTTTCGCGCCAAAACAGACAAAGGAATCGTCTGCTTGGCGGGCACCTATATAGTGTTACAAATGTTTATACAATCCGATAAAAAAAATATTACCCTTAATTTAGATATGACGGATAATTAAAAAATGAAATTTCCGGAAAAATACATAGTTGTACGTGACTTATTTGAAATCATTGTCAAAATAAGATCAGTATTTAGTTATTATTTCCTGATAATACGAATTATATTATTTATTATTGATAAAATATGATAGTTTCAACGAAAGTAAGAATGCAAGTTTTGTCTTTAAATTTAAATAGGTCGGGTACCACTATTTACTTTTTCCAGAAATTAGATTTTTTTAGTTTTCAGTAGGATTTAGTTTAGGGGTAACGGTTTATTTTATAGGATTGCATGAATATTGTATAAAGGAAAAATGATAATAGATATAATATTTGGTTGGTATTTTTTCTTGATGAGAAGATATGATAAGATATATAAAAAAAATATTTGAATTATTTTTTTTTAGAAAAAATAAGAATTTTTTTTTCAAATCCCATTTTCACTGGAAGTATTATTAGAACACTCAAATAAAAACTTTCTACCTACATTTATGATGTTAGGAGGTGCCCGTGGTGTAGTCGTTATCGTCGTAGGAAATGGACACGGCGACATGAGTTCAAATCCTGGACGAAACTCATTGCATTTCACATAGCACTAATACTCTTGGGAAAGGTATGAATCCAATTATTCTCCCTCTAGCTATGGGGAAATAGTAGGACAGACTAGGTTCTTCAGCCTTGGTTCTTCAGCCTAGGCTACTAGTCAAAGAGAATGAAAACTCTGAATTGAAACCTGTTAAACTCCGCTTAAAAATTGACCTTGTGTCATATCCTGCCCGAGCGGAGGGGTTGGGTAAATAGTATCTACATTTATGATGTTCCAAAACCATGAATACATTTATAATCGTACTAACGAGGCGAATTTTTTTCTTTTTCTTTTTCTTTTTTTAAACAGATTTTTTCTGCACTTTCAGTGTTAATGCCTTTTTTAATCCCAAATTAATTATATATCAATGGCTGTTGACAACGCTCCCCCATGGGGGTTGAGCACTCTGGTGAAGGAATTTTCGGCCGCCTGCACGCATAATGCAAAGCTCTTCGAAAGAATTGAGCACTCTGGTAGCCGATAGGGTATAAAAAATGTAAAACAAACGACTGCTGCTGTTGCTACATAAATACCTTAACAATTCCCTTAACCAAACGTGGTACGCTTGTTGGCCGAGCGGTCTGAGACTTCGTCTAACGTAAAGTTGGATGGGTTTCAATCCCGGTTTCGAGCGTCCTACGTGTTTAGCCACACTGAAGAGTTCTGATAGAACGAAACAGTCTGTCTGTGGATGACAATATATATATATATATATATTGTCATCCACAGATAGACTGTTTCGTTGTATCACAACTCTTCAGGGTGGATCGAAACCTGGCTGACTGAAACGCCAATCCAAGTTTCTATCACTCAGGAAATCAGCGCAAGCGAAAGAAATTTAAATGCTTTTGCATCACATTTGTTTTGTTTACGTATATCCGCTTCAGGGTTACCGAGAGCTCAATTCATTTGAAGAGCCATGTTTTACGCTAGTGGCAACCATTACTTTCTTTGCTAAAGAATTCAACTCCACAGGGGTAGGGGAGCATATATATTGTCATTCACAGACAGACTATTTCGTTGTATCACAACTCTTCAGTGTGGCTAGACACGCAAAAATCTCGAAGCTGGGATCGAACTGAAATACACTTTTTAAAAAATTAGATAATGTTGCATGAAAAATCACTTAGAATAATTTCAAAACATTCAATGAAAATAAAAGCCAGAATGTCTGATGTAACTTGTAGATAGTTTTTCTAAAGTAATTGTTAATAAGACTGTAAAGAAATATTGATGATTAACAAACAATTGCCTGAAAGAAAGAATAAATAAAGAAAGAAAAATAAAAAGAAAGAAAGAAAAAAAAAGAAAAAGGAGGAAAGATAAAAGAAAGAAAGCAAAAAGAAAGAAAGAGAGAAAGAAAAAGAAAAAACCAAAAAGAATGAAAAAGAAAAAGGAAAAAAAAATAAAAAAGAAAGAAAAAGAAAAAGAAAATAGATAAAAAAAAATAGATAGATAAAAAAGAAAGACAGAAAAAAAGAATTAAAGTAAAAACAAACAAACAAGGAGGAAAGAAAGAAAGAAAAACAGAAAAAACAAAAAGAATGAAAAAAGAAAAATAAAAAAAAAATAACAAAGAAAGAAAAGTAAAAAAAAGAAAAAAGAAACAAAGAAACAAAGAAAGCAAAAAAAAAGAAAGAAAGAAAGAAAGACAAAAAAACCCAAAAAAGAATGAAAAAAGAAAGATGAAAAAAAATTAAAAAGAAATAAAAGTAAAAAGAAAGACAAAAAAACAAAGAAACAAAGAAAACAAAAAGAAAGAAAGAAAGAAAGAAAAAGAAAAAACAAAAAAGAATGAAAAAAGAAAGATGAAAAAATTAAAAAAAGAAATAAAAGCAAAAAGAAAGAAAAAGAATCAAAGAAAGAAAGCAAAAAGAAAGAAAGAAAGAAAGAAAAAGAAAAAAAGAAAAAAAAGAAAAAAAGAATGAAAAAGAAAGATGAAAAAAATTTAAAAAGAAATAAAAGTAAAAACAAAGAGAAAAAACAAAAAAACAAAGAAAGCAAAAAGTAAGAAAGAAAGAAAGAATGAAAGAAAGAAAGAAAGAAAGAAAAAGAAAAAACCAAAAAAGAATGAAAAAAGAAGATGAAAAAATTAAAAAAGAAATAAAAGCAAAAAGAAAGAAAAAGAATCAAAGAAACCAAGAAAACAAAAAGAAAGAAAGAAAGAAACAGAGGAAAAGAAAAAACAAAAAAGAATGAAAAAAGAAAGATGAAAAAAATTTTAAAAGAAAGAAAAGTAAAAAGAAAGAAGAAGATACAAAGAAACAAAGAAAGCAGAAAGAAAGAAAGTAAGAAAGAAAGAAAGAAAGAAGAAAAAGAAAAAACCTAAAAAAGAATGAAAGAAGAAAGATGAAAAATTCTTTAAAAAAGAATTAAAAGTAAATAGAAAGAAAAAAGAAAAAAAGAAACAACGAAAGGAAAAAGAAAGAAAGGAAAAAGAAAAAAGGAAAAAGGAAAGAAAAAATTGATAGATAAAAAAGAAAGACAGAAAAAAAAGAATTAAAGAAAAAACAAATAAACAAGGAGGAAAGAAAGAACGAAAAACAGAAAAAAGAAAAAAGAAAGAAAAAAGAAGGATAAAAAAAGATTAAAAAAAGAAATAAAAGTAAAAAGAAAGAAACAAAGAAAAGAAAAAGAAAAAAAGAAAAAGGAAAGGAAAAAACTAAGATAGATAAAAAGAAAGAAAAAAAGATTTAAAGAAAAAACAAACAAACAAGGAGGAAAGAAAGAGAAAAAAAAAACGGAAAAAAGAAAAAGGAAAGAAAAGAAAAAAGAAAGAAAAAGAAAAGACAAGAAAAAAGAAAGAATCTAAAATAAATGAGGAATGAAATTAAAATGTATATTCTAATGGCTGCAGTTAACGTCTCCTCCTTTCTTTCTTTCTTTCTTTCTTTCTTTCTTTTTCTTTCACACAAATATTAAAGCTCATTCCTTGAAACAAGAGCAAGTTTTATCAATATCGATAGAAATTTGACAAACATGAATAATTTTTTTAGTTGATTATATTACTTGGCGCTCCATAATCGGTCTTATTATCATATAATGGCCGAGGAATTTCGTTTTATGCCTTTGGGTTTAGTTAGGGTGAGAACCTTTCGGCTCAGTGCATGGGTTAGCTAGGTGCAACATGAACGCAGGTGTTCACGCGCGCGCGGAGTGTGTGGACGTGTCATTCAGTGATGACAAAATAAAAATCCCAGATAAAGGGATGTGAATGACGTCATGCACCGGAAGCGCGCGGAGGATTTTGGGCGATTTGAAAAGTCAGTTAGTAGAATTGAGAACTAAACACCGAACAGGAAGGGTCTTCTTTCGTGGCTCGCAGAGGCCAGACGAATTTGCGCGCTACGGGCACTGTACGATAGGGGGGGGGCAGATGGAAAAGCCAGAATAGAAAGAATGTGTATCTCTCTCCTTATGTCGAAGAACCTTTAAACTCAAAGGTAATAAGTCGTAAGTGTTTTTCGTGTTTCGGGATTCCTATGTTCTATGTATATATGTTATGAACATTCTATGTACGTTTCCCATATTTTGAATGGCTATGTTAAATTATCTAAAAACTTTATCTATCTATCTATCTATCTCTTCGTGTTTCTCGCTCCCTATTCAAGTCAGTTCATACTTATCTTTCAATCTATCTCAGTCTGGTGAACAAATAAGGAATTTTACACCGCTGAACTGATTCAGATAAAGGTTTATTAACAGAAGATCCGCGAAGAGTAGAACTTTCTCCGAACATATACACCAAACAAGCGATGTAACGGGGAAATCTCCCCAAATAAAATGAGATATTGTTTAAAAGGCACAAGCTTACAAAGAGTAACAATAACTGCAGATTGAGTCTGGAAGAAAAATTATGTATTCTACAACATGCTGAAAACTAATTTCAAAACAAAAGAAGCAAATCCATGTTTGCTTTGGCTTCTCTTCTAAATGCAATATCAATTCCGATGGGGTATTTACTACCGAAAGCACCCCATTCGAAAAAAGAGTAGTGGTACTATTTAAGCCATAACTGCGTGGGGATGAGTGTCGGTCTTATATTACTGTAGAATATTTTTCTGAAATTAAACGTTTGAAGTATGTAGCGAAAGTAATCTTGTGGGTGAGTATTTTAACACAAATGAGTAAAAAAAATACAAAAAACAGGGTACTTACGCATCTATGTCACCGCGATAAAGCCGAACTTTTACGAGCGTTTCCGGGCCGATAAAGAAAGAATCGGAATATGCCGACCAGACACCTAGCCAATCAAATTTAAGCAAGCAGACGATAAAATTATTCAATCAATTTGTTGACAAAGTTACGAGAACAGCATTATTCACGCAATTTTAAACAACATGAATTTATCGCAGCTAAGCGACAAACTACAATCTGTGGAAAAGGTGATACAATTCTGCAAAAGGAATAAAACATTGGTAAAATCAAAAGTTGCCGGACATGCGAGGATACTTGCTATTTAAGAAAATGAGGAAAAGCTATGCCTGGAGATGTCGAAATACCAAATGCAGGACGTGGACAGCATTGCGCGAAGTGACGATTTTTCCTCCGGTTTAAACGGGCCATTGCTCAAATATTAAAACTGATATATCTGTGGGCACGAGATGGCTACAGTTAAAAATATAAGACGATAGTGCGGCATCAACTCACATGCGTTTTGTCGGCATATTGCGATTCTTTCTGTTATCGGTCCGGAAACTCTAGTGAAAGTTCGGCTATATCGCGGAAACATAGAACCTATATATATACATATATATTGTCATCCACAGACAGACTGTTTCGTTCTATCAGAACTCTTCAGTGTGACTATAAAATCATCATGATCACGTCGCGCCATCAGCACGGATATCCTTGACACTCCCTTTCCCCCATTCCATATCGTCCATTTTTTCAGGATTATATCTCGTATCGACACAGAGCTGCCGTGAGTAGTTTCTAACGTAAACACACACCAACGTTTGGTCTTTTGGGAAGAAGTATGAGGAAGAAATAAGAAAATATTTATTTAGATTATTAGGGATTAAGATAAATCACATGACAAGCCCTTCATTTTCCTCTAGGTAATGATTATTTAAAACATATGATCAACGATAGTAATATACCAAGAATCCTTCTATTTCTGTGTTGCTATTTTCACTGAAAAACAATATGTGAATTGAATGTCAGAAATAAGGCACTATCTTTTATCTTCACAATTTTTTTTTTGTTTCCAGTGGCTTATTGTCCAAAGAGCTATTCTTGCATAAACTATTTTTGGTACTTATGCATCAACGCTTCCGCGATATAGCCGAACTTTCACGAGCGTTTCCGGGCCGATAACGGAAACAATCGGAATATGCCGACAAAACGTATGTGAGTTAATGCCGGACTCTATTCTTATATTTTCAACTGTAGCCATCTCGTGCGACTTCAGATATATCAGTTTTAATATTTGATTGAACTATTTTATCGTCTGCAATTCTTTTATTTGATTGGCTAGGCGTTTTATCGGCATATTCCGATTCTTTCCGTAATTGGCCCGGAAATGCTCGTGAAAGTTCGGATTTATCGCGGTAACATAGATGCATAAGTAGCTATATATATATAATAGAATTTAGAAGAAAATTTTTGTTAAAAGATGTTTATTTTTTACCGAACATGTTCCGCTATGATACATAGCATTTTGTGTGAAAAGGAATGTTTATTTGTTTTTTGTTATGTCGTTGGTAAAAATTTTGCGTTCGTGTTTGATTCGAACACAAACGCTACATTGTTACCTACAACAACATAACTTTATCATCATCATCATGTCATGCCGCTCGCATGGATATCCCTGACCCTCTCTCGCCACTTCTCCCTATCGTTCATCACCTCTGGCAGATCTTCTGGGCTGCTTCCCGTATCCTCACATAGCTGCTCAATGTATATTCGAGCTGGTCGTCCTGCTTTTGCTCGGCCATATGTGGGGGTCCATAGGAGTACATCACTTATGAGCTCGTCCCTGCTTCTCCATCAGTGTCCCGCATGTCTGGTTTGTCTAACTTGGATAGTTTTCGTGATAAGAGGAAGGTGGCTGTATAGTTGGTGCCTTGTGGGGTGTTGCCGCCAGGACTTGTTCAATATTGCTTGCAACATTATTGTGTAATTACCGTCTCACTTCTTCTCCAGTCGTTTAGTTAGCGTCCAAGTAGTGCATCCATACATCAGTATCGACAAGACCGCTGCCTGGAAGAAGCTGCGTTTCATTTTATCGGTCAGGTTTGATTTCCATATGATCGATAGGTTATCGATAGCTGTCCATGCCTTCGTTAGCAGTGTGTCGATGTCTTTTTCGGTTGATAAGACACTGCTTCCTAGGTAGGTGAATTTGTCGACCAGTTTCAGAGAGGTTACGTCTAGTGTGGAAATGTCACCTGTTTGATTATAGCACATATATTTAATTTTGTGTGTTGTGTTCATGCCAATGCACACAACATAACATAAAAACAAATATTCCTCTTCACAAATCAATACATTTTTTGGGCAGAATTCTATCACCTTTTCCACAGATTGTAGTTTGTAGCTGCGATAAATTCATGTTGTTTAAAATATTTGAACAATACTGTTCTCGTAACTTTGTCAACAAATTCATTGAATTATTTTATCGTCTGCTTGCTTAAATTTGATTGGCTTGGCGTTTTGTCGGCATATTCCGATTCTTCCTGTAATAGGGTCGGAAACGCTTTATCGTGGTAACATTGATGCATAAGTAGCTATATATATATTTATTCCATTTGTAAAAAATTATGAGCTCTTCACAAATCAAAAAATTATGAGCTCTCCACAAATCAAGTATTGCGCTGGACGTCGTTGTCCAGTTCAAGCTAAAATCAAGTATCTGTGCCGGGACCAATGTTTGGGCCTATGTCCAGCTAGTCTCATCAGGTTCCCATTGCACTAAGTGAGCCGATGACCAACAAAGTCCAACGGGGTTCGAGGCTCGGCTGGAGTGTGACTTTCCCCTTTCCTAATCCCCACTTTAATCCGACCTTCGAGTTATTGACCTTATGTCATGTCCTCTCTGGTGGGTAGGGGGGGGGGTCAGAGACAAATTTTCTCCATTATTCAAGCACAAACGCTACCTTGTTACCAACAACAACATAACATGAAAACCAACATTCCTTTTTCACACTTTCCGTTAAAATGGTATGTAACAAATAGAAACTTGTTCGTTAAAAAATAAACATCTTTGATTAAAAAAATTTCCAGCTTGTAATTAATACTACACAACATACTGTCAGAAATATATATTTCCATATTTTACACCAATACACACACACACACACACACACACACACACACATATATATATATATATATATATATATATATATATATATATAAATCTTTACACTTGCAAATAATCCCAGATGATGGCATATGAGGGGTCTGAAACCGCGAGGGACAAGTGTAGAAAATTCATTTACTAACTCCAACCTGAAACCAAAACACTTGTCAGGAAACTTAAAAGGAACCTAATAAAATTATAGACACAAAACGCGTCTTAATTATTTAACACACACACACACACACACACACACACACACACACACACACACACACATATATATATATATATATATATATATATATATATGTGTGTGTGTGTGTGTGTTTGTGTCGCATGTGTGTAAAATTAGTTGACCGATTCACATACCTCGGCAGCAATATCTTATCTAGTGAATACGCATAGGCTGCTATTAACAAATGGTAAATCATATGGAACACTGATCTCTCTGATAAAAAAAATGGGATTTATTCCAATCAGTAGCTATGTCGGTACTACTCTATGGTTGCACAACCTGGATGCGAACGAAAAAACGCTTGAAGAAAAAAAACCTGTTGGGAGCTACACAAGAACTCTAAATGCTATTTTGAACAAATTTTGGACGCAGTAGCCCCCAAAAGTGCAGCTGTATGGCCACCTCCCTCCCTCTCCTCCTAACAAGTAAGACGACGAGTATATACTGGGCACTATAGTTGGAGTCAGGACAAATTATTCAGCTACGTTTTCTTATGCAGTCCTGTATATGGACAGATCTGCGTTAGCTGACAAGCAAGGACTTCTATACATCAGCTCTGTGTGGACACTGGATGCAGTCTAGAGGACAGGCAAGCAGTGATGGACGATAGGGATGAATGGGGGGGGGAGAGAGAGAGAGAGAGAGAGAGAGAGAATTTGTTTTGGTTTGTTTTGGTTCGGAATCCTGGTATATCAAACATAGTTGGTTATTTAATGCCAATTTTTTAATACGTATAAACAGTTCTATTTCAAACAGTTCAGTTTAGTATAAGTACATAATTTAAATGTCAAAAACTTTACTATTTCAAGGTATTCAGTTTAGTCAACAAAGTTGAATGCTTCCAAGTATTGCAATGTATCACTAACAATACAATCAAACGTCAGTCA
>CAUZXS010006212.1:132500-140000 GCA_963585895.1 Sepioteuthis lessoniana | reverse complement strand
TATTGTACCATAGGACCAACGTGTTGTGTTTTAAAGAAAGGAGTCCGCAGAAAAAGAAATACTCAAAATTGAAGGTTAGGGAAGAAAATATAGTAGTCGTTTATTATTCACTTAGGGCTACGATCGTTGTAACTTGAAAATTTCGTTTTGTTACGTTCTTCTTCTCCCTTCCTCTTGGTGGCGACGGCGGGTGTCGGTGAGAGCTGGCTGCTGACACACGCCTGACAGATAGGTCGTAGCAGACTGGGTAGGACGGGTCGAGGCTTTGTAACCTTTGACGCGCCTGTTTTGAAAGCTGCCTTCAACTCTGCCAAAATCTCGTGACTTATTTTATATAGAGATTTTGGGGAACAAATCGAAGATCCCCGAATGTTTGATGTCACTAGTGAAACTGTCGTGAAACACGTGATAATTCATCTGTGATTATTTTAAAATCACGTCTAATTTTGCAGGTCATTCAGCCCGCATGCGCTAGTCTCGTGACACCTTCACTGATTGACTACAGCCGATGCGCTCGCGCGCTCTCAACGACAGCGCCCGTCCGTAATATTACATTATCAGAGGGAAAAAGATGGATGCGAACCTTTCTGAAGGGTATTAACCCGATTTGAAGGGAAAACAGTTTGGTCACCGTGTCAATTTACGACGACGATAATTTTTACATCATGAGAGTCTCCTATATATATATATATATATATATATAAAGAAAAATTGATAACAAGGTAATCAAAGTAAGAGACCTACGATTTGGGATTGTTTTGTTTTTTTCCCTTTTTCTTTTTACTGAAGGGTTATTTCCTTATTCATTTCCATATATATATATACATATATAAATAGTACAATTTGATGGAGACTCAAACTCGATTAAGTCGTCATAATAAATTTATTTCGGCGGAGAATATTACTATACTCTCTGTCTCGTCAGATGACTATTTACATGCTTCTCTCTCGTCGCAGAGTAGCGAATGTGGAGTTACAGTTCGTATTCAGAAGATCTGCAACGAGAGAGAAGCATGTAAATAGTCATCTGACGAGACGGAGAATATAGTAATAATATTCTCACCGAAATAAATTTATTATGACGACTTAACCGAGTTTGAGTCTCCATCAAATTGTACTATACACGCTCTGAATGTGAATTTTGTTATACCCCAGTGAATAAATAGGGAACTAACAACAGCCATACATTGAGCACTCTCATAGATTTATATGATTACCTTCAAATATACTATGTAAAGAATAATTCAGACCTACTGTCCTTGGACACTGACCTAACCGATAAAATGAAACGCAGTTTCTTCCAGGCAGTGGTTGTGTCGATACTGCCGTATGGATGCACTACATGGACGCTAACTAGACGGCTGGAGAATAAATAGACGAAAATTACACAAGAATGTTGAGAGCAGTATTGAACAAGTCCTGGCGATAACACCCCACGAGACACCTACTACACGGACACTTGCCCCCATCACGAAGACTATACAAATTAGACAAACCAGACACGCGGGACACTGCTGGAGAAGCAAGGACGAGCTCATAAATGATGTACTCCTATGGACCCCCACATATGGCCGTGCAAAAGCAGGACGAACAGCTCGAACTTACATACAACAACTATGTGAGGACACAGGATGTAACCCTGAAGACCTGCCGGAGACGATGAATGATGGGGAGAAGTGACGAGAGAGGGTCAGGGATATCCGTGCTGGCGGCACGACATGATGATGATGATGATATTGCTGATAAAATTCATCGCACATTTTAAACTGTCACTGCTCATTCCTTCAAAAACAGGACTTTTCTAACCAATTATACACAAGAAAAATCATACTTACCAGTACGTCCAGCGTTCTTCGTCCATTCCAACATATTTTCCTGTGTTATATACGTCTCTACCTTGAAAAATCTATTTTTGAGGCACGTAAATTTGAAAAGTCAGACTTATAGGATTAGAACTTCTTCAAAAACAAGGAATGATTCGAAATCTTTCTCGATAGACAAACGGAACATAAATTCTATATAATATTTCTTATAAGTCAAATGACGTAATTTAAAACAACAAACGCTGATTCATAAATCAAACAGCCAACTTTATCTTATCATAAACGGTCAACTTTTTCTTGTCATAAACGGCCAACTTTTTCTTGTCACGCAAATTTTCCCTAGGTTTTGATATTTTGCACTTTTTACATAACCATCGTTGATCTAGCATCACTGTTATCATCCCTCATTGTCCTGATGATGGTCCATTAGAACCGAAACGGTTTACTGTCGAATTTGCTTCTCAATAAATCTCTCCTTCTATCAATTTTCCTTAATATATTGTCGGATTACTATCCATTATTTACTCCTATGTATACGAGGATCATCAAATAAGTTTCCAGATTTTTTTCGTATGGGCACTTTTATCGATAGTAAACACATGAAACTTTAGTCCCCTTCGAAGTAATCACCAATGCTCTTGTTGTACCGTTCCAAAAACTTTTGGAAGGCCCCATGGATGTCCTCTTGTGTGAGCGTGTCAATGACCTTCGTCATGGTCACTTTCATCTCCTCAATTGTCTCATAACGACAGCCTCTGAGCTTAGGGAATAACCAAATGACACAAGGAGCAAGGACTGGACTGGAGGCGGAGGATCTGTCTTGATGCTAATCTTGGTCAAATAGTCTGTGACAAGGATGGAGATGTGGACTTGGGTATTGTCCTGGTGGAAATGCCACTGAGCCGATTTGGAGAGTGCTCGCCTCTTCCCTTGGAAACTCTTCCTGAGGTCCCTTAAAACCTCAACATAGTAACCCTAACCCTAAACCTTTGGCAAATCAACTCTGGTCTAATGACTTCCTTACTCCTCCCACACCTCTTCTCCTCCCTCACGGACTCCCTGCCTTCCTTGAATCTCTTATGCCACTGAAAAACTGATGCTCGATTCATGCAAGATGCCCCAAAAGCAGTCTGAAGCATTCCACACGTTTCTGTGGTATTTTTTCCAAGTTTAAAACGGAATTTTATTGCATATCGTTCTTCTAAAGTGTCCTCGCGTCCAAATTGCATTTTTGAAATTCCCCAGCTGTGACTATCAGGCTTTAGTAGGGTGCATTTCAATTGCTGCTGTAGCTGTTGATTTGAAGGTGAAATCATAAAATTTGGTCAGTCATCTCATAAGACGTATAGCAATAAGATAGTGAATTTTCAAGAGTCTATGACAATTTTAAATTCCCGTACAAAAAAGTCTGGAAAGTTATTGAATGTACCACGTATATGTGTGTGTGTGTGTGTGTGTGTTTGGGATGGGCTGTTTTGCTATTGAGTTTTACAAATCGATTTAATATTTCTCTTAAAAAGAAAATTAATTTTTAAAACACAACATGCCTATCATGACTGTTAGTTTCACGATATGTCTGTTAGTTGTCAGCTGATCTTGGAAGTAGGTAACAGAGTTCCCTCTCAATCGAACTTCATATATTGTAATTAATTATCATGTCACATTTCATTTCTTTTGTTAATGTGAGAAGAGTTACTGCAGCACAGGGGTTAACATGGACTGCGACATCATTTCCTACGAGCTACAAGTTAAACTTTACCACAAATGTTCTTTAAGGATGAGTCTCTTTTTAAATAACCCACACAGTTTGATATGCCATTAAACACAGAATCTAAACCAATTAAAAATGTTGTGTAACAGAGAAAGACCACAACGCTGGTACGGGTAGAGTGCAAGAAGGTCGAAGAGGGCACAGCTGCGCACACAGGGTCGACGATGCGTTTTTACTTCGAAATATCTCAGCCGTCCTGCTTCTTTCAGCCAGGGTCAAAATCTTCCCTGGTTTATTTAATTTTCTGGACGCCCACGAAAGTCTCGGTTAGGTTTGGTTTCTTTGTTTAATGGCATATCAACATTTGTAGGTTATTTAATGCCAAATCTATTCCCCCAGAATTACAGTAGGGGTACGATTTAACCCATAGCTGGGAGGATAAGGGGGTTCATACCTTTTCCAAAGGTATTTGCCCGAAAGTGAACGTAATAGCGCAACTGGAGGACGAATTCGCTTACTACGATCCCGCAGTCCATCACTTTAACCATTACACCACAAGGACATCCCTGGAAATTCTCGTGGTCACACCTTCCGCCTACGCATTTTATGTGGACACGCCTCCAGTCTCGAATGCCAACGACACAACTTATGCGACATTTCCACGGAAAATATATCTGCATTCGGTATACGTTAGGACTTAGGTGCATATCCTGTTATACTGCCCATGCTACATACGTGGCATTTCGGCTGGGGCTTCTGCATCGGGTTTATTTTAGGAAAAAGCGGTATTATTGCATATTGCACCGCTGGACAAACAACAAAAAACTCGTAGATGTATAAACATATAATTTATACTTTTATTCTTCGACAGTGACGAGTGTGAAATCGGAATACAGTCATAGAGAGTTCGCACATACCTTTCTTCTGTGGCGGGGATCCTTTGTGTGTTTTAGAGCGACGGCTGGAGAACACGCGCATGTTCGCTTAAGTGACCAGCGGGTCTCTCCCTTCGCTTGAGAGAACCACAGACCTCTCCCCTTCGCTTGAGCGACCAGCGGACTCGTCCTCTTCACTTGGCAGATTTCTGCCATCAATCAAAATTTACAGACCTTATATTGTCTTTTCAAGTCCCAAGCGGAAGTATGAACATCCTCTTCGCCTCACGTATTTTTCTGTTTATGGCTGGTTATCGGAACTTACGTACGTTTTTTTTTCCTGTAATTTGTTCATTTTATTTGCGAACGGAAATATCTGTAACTCTATGCATAGGCAATAAATTGCATTCTTGCCATCATATTTTATATTTCTCTTTCTTGTGAATACATTTTGTTGATGTTATCTTGCGACCACGTTGAATCTGCTAAGTTCATCGTCGCCAGCTTAGCTAGTATATTACAGTATATCCTGTTATGCCACGCATACAACTTATACAGCATATCAAAGGAATCTTCTGTTCGATATCCAACACTAGCACCGTTTTTACAATGACACAGTAGTGACATTGTTTTGTCACTTTATTCTGAATCAATTTCCGACAATCAAATAAACAGTTTGTACCTTAAAAAATAGCAATCCAATGACTTCTCTCCTAAGAATAATTCGTACATTTTGGTTTGGTTGGTTGGTTTTTTTGTTTAATGGCATATCAACCTCTGTAGGTTATTTAATGCCAAAGCCATTCTCTTTGAAGGAGAACACGAATTGTACTAATGGTACTATTTAACACATAGCTGGGAGGATAAGGGGATTCACACCTTTCCCAAGGGTATTTGTCCGAAAGTGTACGTAATAGCGCGACTGGAGTACGAACTCGCTTACTACGATTCCACAGTCCATCGCTTTAACCATTACACCACGAAGACACCCCTCCGTACTTTTTGGACACTTTACTTCATGTCAAGGGGTATTTAGGTCCTCAATTTATTTATTTACTTCTTACATACATGTTATATACATGTATGTTTCCAGCTTGTTGCTTTCGTCAGAGAACATGTGTGGCACAAGGTCTTTTAAATGGAGTACTCAATGAGACTTGAACTCACTCCTGTTTCCAGTATAAATGATTTTTGTCTGGTCAGATTTTTTTTTATAGGGATTTTTGTTCCTCTTTCCTGGAGTGTGTTTACTTTGGTCTGCTTTACCCTTCTTTGATATTTGATATGTTTGTAGTTGTGTGTGTGTGTGTGTGTGTGTGTGTTGGAGTGGTTTTGGGTTTCACTAACAGCTGTTTTTGTATATCATGGTTTGTGGTTTTTTAAATTTATTGGTAGTTCTTCCTTTTTGTGTCTGAACATGTGTGGCACAAGGTCTAGTTAATGGGTATTAAATGAGATTTTAATTTGCTAGTGTTTGTAGTCTGAATGTTTGCTTATGTTTTTTTGTGCATACATATACACATACATATATATATATATATACACACATATATATTCATATATATATATATATACCCACATACACATACTCACACATTTATATATACTTATGTATGTATGTTTATTTTATTTCTTTGTATATTACAAAGAAGGCACAAGGCCTAAAGGTTTGGGGGGAGGGAAAGGGAGCGGTCATGCTTTAACTAAGAAATCTAAGGGAACTTAGCTAGCCACATTTGCCGACCCATTCAGCAGTATAATACATAACCATTCGTCCTTCATCATGCGCGCAGCAGTTACCAAAATACCATATTTGCTCTATGAAGAAAACCTACTTAAAACCCGAAAGTGGTATATGATTTTTATTTACAAAATAGGGTTTATGTACAATGATATGATGGGAATGGGAGAAAAAAACCCCCGAATAATATATATACAAGAAAGAAAACAAGGAAAAAATTCCCCATTTGGTTTCCCTCCCATCCCCCCGTCTATAAAATTGGAGGCCGACAGTTTTCCGGATCGAAAGAAACCGGAAATAAACCGGACCTACCCTAGGTGGGGCGGGAATCCTAATCTACAGAGATAAAAGAAATAAAGGGTCGGGCGCGGTATGGGTCGATAGAAGTAGGTAATATGATTTTTTACATATGAATGTTCAAGAACTTCAGAAAAGGTGGACTGGGATACGGGTTGAGGTACAAAAGTAATAGGGATGGGGAAGATCTTGAGAACTAACGGCTAGGTGATGGGGACAATGACTCACAACATACTGCTAACTAGGTTATTTTTTACTTACCAGGGATATGGTCCCTAAGGACCCGTACCGTAGACGCCATGGGTCGGCAGAGGAGGGGAGGATGTATGTATGTTTATAACTGTTTTTATGTTTAATTTAACTTGGGTTTGACTTTATTTATATTTCTAATCTTAGATATACAAAGAGATTTCAAACCTTTTGTATTATTTCGAATTGTGCTCGTTTGTGACGTATATATCACGTGACAGATATTGGTAAAACCATGGAAGGTTAGTTGGTGCACTTATACTTCGTATATTGCTTCCTTCTTATTGGGATTTAACGACCGTGCCAATGAATGTGCAACATCGTCTATTTCAAGATGTGTTGGAACTGGGCCATAATGCCATGGATACAATGAAAAACATTTGTTTTGCAAGAGGTGATAACTCAGTCAACCCTTTGAATGTAAACAGAGAGTTAAAAAAATGTCGGTCGTTTTGTTAAAATCGAGTCAATTAGAAAAAGTCAAAAAGGCCTGAAATCGTTCATTCCGAGGGTGTACACCAAGACATAAAGGTACATCTGGCGAGAATCAGGTGAGCTCGATATCTCACTGTATTATGTGGCTCGACTCCATCACGACCTCAACGGAAGTTTCTTGAACGGCTAGATTGTTGCTTACTCACCAAAATATTGCAATAATTTTGATTCACCCTACGATAGATGAGTAGGTGCACAAAATTTTGTTTTCCGTTATATTTGGAAAGGTAAAATCTATTCCTTTGATATCTTCATTAACTCTCTCTCTCTCTATATATATATATATATATATATGTAGCATCATGTCGT
>CAUZXS010006212.1:115000-127500 GCA_963585895.1 Sepioteuthis lessoniana | reverse complement strand
GGTTGGTTGGTTTGTTTTACGGCGTATCAACTCTTTTTGGGTTATGTAACGCCGAAATAAGTCATTTTGATAAAAGTTTCAAACAATTCAGTATAGTGTAAGTATAGTTTTTATTTTTTTGTTTACACAGTTAAATGTCGGAATAGTTCTATTTCAAATAATCCAGTTTAGCATGTCAACAAAGTTTTTTAAAAGTTTCAAATAGTTTTTCTTTTCTTTTCATATTTACTTCTATTTTTTTTACTTTCTTTTGTATGTCTATTTTCTTAATTTTTTTCTTTTACTGTTCATACTTTCTTTCCTTCCTTTTCTTTCTTTCTTTCTTTCTTTCAATTTGTTTTTTCTTTTTTCTTCGTTAGACATTTTTTATACATTTTATTGTTGTTTGTTTGTTTGTTTGTTTGTTTCTTTCTTTCTTTCTTTCTATTTTGCTTTTTCTTTTTTTCTTCGTTAGACTTTTTTTTATACAGTTTATCGTTGTTTTTCTTTCTTTCTTTCTTTCTTTCAATGTGTTTTTTCTTTTTTCTTCGTTAGACATTTTTATACATTTTATTGTTCTTTCTTTCTTTCTTTCTTTCTATTTGCTTTTTTTTTTTTCTTCGTTAGTTTTTTTTTATACATTTTATTGCTCTTTCTTTCTTTCTTTCTTTCTTTCTTTCTTTCTTTCCATTTTGCGTTTTCTGTTTTTCTTCGTTAGACTTTTTTTTTATACATTTTATTGTTGTTTGAATGTTTGTTTGTTTCTTTCTTTCTTTCTTTCTTTCTATTTGCTTTTCTTTTCTTCGTAAGACATTTTTTTATACATTTCATTGTTCTTTCTTTCTTTCTTTCTTTCTTTCTTTCTATTTGTTTTTCTTTTTTTTTTCTTCGTTAGACATTTTTGTACATTTTACTGTTCTTTCTTTCTTTCTTTATTTTTTTCTTTTCAAGTATTCCTATGTATTACTAACAATGAAACATCAGTCATTGTTTTACTCACCTTTAAATGTCAAAATAGTTCTATTTCAAACAATTCAGATTAGCATGAGTACAGATTTTTTTGTTTATGCACCGTTTAAACGTCAAAAACAGTTCTATATCAAACAATTCATTTTAGTATCAGTAGTAATTTTTGTTTAACGCAGTTAAACGTAAAATCATTTTTTTAAAACAATTCAGTTTCGCATAAGTAGAGAGTTTACTTCTATTCGACCCATAGATAGGACCCTAGCAGGTGCTTCCACTCTTGGCCAGAGTCGACCTGGGAGCGAAGAAAATAACAGGTTTTTCCATATTCCTGAAAGCTCAAGAATTACAGATTTCTCATCATCAAATTGTTTAGTGTCATAACAGGACACTCGTTGAGGGAGTTTTACCCTTCTTCAGAGATGCAGTCAGTGTATTTTGCAGCCCCACTATATGAAAAGGTAGATCGAATATTAAATAGGCTTATTATTGTCGCATCGTAATGCTTGAAACCATTTAACTCTTTTTGAATAGAATGATCAGTTTGTTCGTGTTTTATCGCATATCAATCTGTGTAGCTTATTTAATGTCAAATCCATTTTTATAAAAATAATAATCATCATCATCATGTCGTGCCGCTAGCACGGATATCCCTGACCCTCTCCTAATCGTTCATCGCCTCTGTCAGGTCTTCAAGGCTACATCCCGTATCCGCACATAGCTGCTGTATGTGTGTTCGAGCTGGTTGTCCTGCTTTTGCTCGGCCATATATGGGGGTCTATAGGAGTGCATCACTTATGAGTTCGTCCCTGCTTCTCCAGCAGTGTCCTGCGTGTCTGGTTCGTCTAACTTGGATAATTTTTTGTGATGGGAGGCAGGTAGCGGTATAGTTGGTGCTTTAATGCACACAAAACTGAATATACGTCATTTTATCAAGCAGGCGACATCTCCATACAAGACGGAACCTCTCTGAAACTGGTAGACAAATTCTCCTACCTACGAAGCAGTGTCTCATCAACCGAAAAAGACATCGACACACGTGGCTAACGAAGTCATGGACAGCTATCGATGAGCTATCGATCATATGGAAATCAGACCTGACTGATAAAATGAAACGCAGTTTCTTCCAAGCAGCGGTTCTGTCGATACTGCTGTATGGATGCACCACTTGGACGCTAACAAAACGACTGGAGAAGAAGCAAAACGGCAATTACACAAGAATGTTGCGAGCAATATTGAATTTATACAAATAATCCGTTCTATTTCAAACAAATCAGTTTAACATAAGTATGCAGTTTAAATGTCAAAAGCATAAATAATTCAGTTTAGCATAAGTATAGTTTTGGTGTGTTTGATTAGTTGGGTTTTATGGCATATCAACCCTCGAAGTTTATTTAATGCCATCCATTTTTATCCAAAAAATCAGTTCTATTTCAAATAATTCAATTTACGATATGTACTAAGTTTAACTGCCAAAGCATTTCTATGTCAAGCAATTCAGTTTAACCAAACGATTCGAATTCTAACAATTCAGTTTAGTATAAGTACAGATTTTGTTTACACACAGTTAAATGTCAAAATTGTTCTATATTAAACAATTCAGTTTAGTGTAAGTACAGTTCCATTTCAAACAATTCAGTTTAGAATAAGTATGCAGTTTAATTCTATTTAACCTATTGATAGGGCCTTATCAGGTGATACCATTCCGGGCCAGAGTGGACCTGGGAGTAATGGCAATGAAGGGGTAATTCGCATTCCCCAAAGCTCCAGCATTAGAGGAGCCTCACTATCAGATTGTTTAGCGTCATATCAGGACACTCGTTGTGGGAGGGTCTTACCCCTCTGTAGAGAAGCAGTCAGTGTATTCTACTGCCCCGGCCAACTAGGAAAATTTTGGTTTACACACAATTAAATGTCAAGACAGTTCTATTATAAACTATTCAGTTTAGCGTAAGTACAGTTTCAATGGCAAAAACAGTTTAATCACAAACAATTCAGTTTAGCATGAGTACAGTTTCAATGGCAAAGCAGTTCTATTCCAAACAATTTAGTTTAGTATAAGCACGCACTTTAAATGTAAAAGCAGTTCTATTTCAAACAAATCAGTTTAGCATAAGGGCTCAGTTTAGTTCTGTTTGACCCATAGATAAGACCCTGTCAGTTACTACATTTCCAGACTAGAGTGGACCAGGGAACGATTTAAAAACAGGTACTGCACATTCACCATATCACCAGCATTTCTGGAACCTTACTATCAGATTGTTTAGCGTCATATCTAGGACACTCGCCGAGTTCGGGGGTCTTACTTCTACAGCCCCAACCGACTGGGCAATAGAACGATTATCAATACATAGGAATACCTCAGCTAATTAACAGGTCTTTCCTTCAACATGTTGTATCTGTCCTTTGCGTCTTTTAGGGTTTATGTGATGTACTTTCGGTTCACCTAACCTGTATGAAGTGTATTTTTCTTGAGCAATTTTAAATGACCCGTCTTTTCTCATATACTGTCTTTCTGTTATACATTTTTCAATTGACCTTCCTTTAGACGTATAGTGTCTTTCTCTTATATATGTTTAACTGACCTTCATTTCTTATGTAATATCTTTACGTAAATCATTCTATGACTGGTCTGACTCATGTCTTTCTATATTATACACATTTTAACATAACTGTTTTTTTTTTCCAATGTGGTGTCCTGCTCTAATTCATTTTTTGCTAACCTGTCTTTTACCATGTAGTTTATTTCTCTTATACAGTATTTAAATTACCTACCATATATATATATATATATATATATATATATATATATATATATATATATAGTATTTGGCATTAAATAAGCCATAATGTCTGTTACGCCCCTCTCAGAGCAATCGAAACATCGTGAGACAAGTATTGTTTATTCTTGTCACACTCAAAACTTTTGCTTTTATTGAAAAATTGTTTTCCAAATTAAAAAAAATGGTGACTCCACCGTTTTATGACAAGTTGATGATATAAGTTGGCAGGAGACAGATAGTTCTAGAGGCATTTTAAAGAGAGAAAGAAAGAGAGAGAGAGGGGGGAAGAAAGAAAGAGAGGGAGAATCTAACAAGGCGAGAGATGGAGACTCTGAAGAGAGAGAGAGAGAGAGAGATGGATAGAGAAAGAGAGGAAGAAAGAGAGAGAGAGAATCTCACCGGGCGAGAGATGGGGACTTTGAAGAGAGAGAGGCAGAGAGAGTGAGAGAGAGAGAGAGAGAAATGTATAGAGAAAGAGAAGAAGAAAAAGAGAGAGAATATAACAAGGCGAGAAATGGAGACTCTAAAGAGGGAGAGAGAGAGGGGGGAAGAAAGAACGAGAGGGAGAATCTAACAAGGCGAGAGATGGAGACTCTGAAGAGAGAGAGAGAGAGACGGATAGAGAAAGAGAGGAAGAAAGAGAGAGAGAGAATCTCACCGGGCGAGAGATGGGGACTTTGAAGAGAGAGAGGCAGAGAGAGTGAGAGAGAGAGAGAGAGAAATGTATAGAGAAAGAGAAGAAGAAAAAGAGAGAGAATATAACAAGGCGAGAAATGGAGACTCTAAAGAGGGAGAGAGAGAGAGGGGGAAGAAAGAAAGAGAGGGAGAATCTAACAAGGCGAGAGATGGAGACTCTGAAGAGAGAGAGAGAGAGAGACGGATAGAGAAAGAGAGGAAGAAAGAGAGAGAGAGAATCTCACCGGGCGAGAGATGGGGACTTTGAAGAGAGAGAGGCAGAGAGAGTGAGAGAGAGAGAGAGAGAAATGTATAGAGAAAGAGAAGAAGAAAGAGAGAGAGAATATAACAAGGCGAGAAATGGAGACTCTAAAGAGGGAGAGAGAGAGAGGGGGAAGAAAGAAAGAGAGGGAGAATCTAACAAGGCGAGAGATGGAGACTCTGAAGAGAGAGAGAGAGAGAGATGGATAGAGAAAGAGAGGAAGAAAGAGAGAGAGAGAATCTCACCGGGCGAGAGATGGGGACTTTGAAGAGAGAGAGGCAGAGAGAGTGAGAGAGAGAGAGAGAAACGTATAGAGAAAGAGAGGAAGAAAGAGAGAGAGAATATAACAAGGCGAGAAATGGAGACTCTAAAGAGGGAGAGAGAGAGGGGGGAAGAAAGAACGAGAGGGAGAATCTAACAAGGCGAGAGATGGAGACTCTGAAGAGAGAGAGAGAGAGAGAGAGAGAGAGAGAAGAGACGGATAGAGAAAGAGAGGAAGAAAGAGAGAGAGAAAATCTCACCGGGCGAGAGATGGAGACTTTGAAGAGAGAGAGGCAGAGAGAGTGAGAGAGAGAGAGAAACGTATAGAGAAAGAGAGGAAGAAAGAGAGAGAGAATATAACAAGGCGAGAAATGGAGACTCTAAAGAGAGAGAGAGAGAGAGGGGGGAAGAAAGAAAGAGAGGGAGAATATAACAAGGCGAGAGATGGAGACTCTGAAGAGAGAGAGAGAGAGAGAGAGAGAGAGAGAGAAGAGACGGATAGAGAAAGAGAGGAAGAAAGAGAGAGAGAGAATCTCACCGGGCGAGAGATGGAGACTTTGAAGAGAGAGAGGCAGAGAGAGTGAGAGAGAGAGAGAAACGTATAGAGAAAGAGAGGAAGAAAGAGAGAGAGAGAATATAACAAGGCGAGAAATGGAGACTCTAAAGAGGGAGAGAGAGAGAGAGGGGGGGAAGAGAGAAAGAGAGGGAGAATCTAACAAGGCAAGAGATGGAGACTCTGAAGAGAGAGAGAGAGAGAGAGAGAGAGAGAGAGAGAGAGAGACGGATAGAGAAAGAGAGGAAGAAAGAGAGAGAGAGAGAATCTCACCGGGCGAGAGATGGAGACTTTGAAGAGAGAGAGAGAGAGAGAGAGAGGGGGGCATTAAATGATAGAGAGTCGATGTGATGGAGACTTGAATTAAGATAAAAAGATAAGAGAGTAATAGAGAAAGAGAGACGGCTTTGAAAGCGAGAGAGTGAGCGAGAAAAAGTGAATTATATATATATAGAGAGAGAGAAAGAGAGAGAAAAAGAGAGAGACAGAGAAAGAAGAGAAAAACGGAAATGAGAACGAGAGAGAGAAAAAGAAGGAGAAAGAGAGAGAGAAATTGAGAGAGAGAGAGAGAGAGAGTGAATCGAATATGTAAGAGAGATAGAGATTCAGGGAGAGAGAAAAAAATATAGGGTGCGAAAGGGTCCTTAACGAAGGTGAAGAGAGAGAGAGAGAGAGAGTTACAGTTACGAAAGCGAGAGAGTGAGAGGGGCAAAGTGATATATATATATATAGTGTGTGTGTGAGAGAGAGAGAGAGAGAGTTACGAAAGCGAGAGAGTGAGTGGGGCAAGGTGATATATATATATATATATATATATATATATAGAGAGAGAGAGAGAGAGAGATAGAGAGAGAGGGAGATTCTTTATTTCCAAGAAAATGTCAATATACTTATACAGTGTTTTTTTTCTTTCGCAACCGGCGAGCTTAAATCAGATTTTAATAATGGTTTCTAGACAGAGCTGTACATGTAAATTAATTGATATTTCTTTCGCGTGCTGAATGAGATATCTGTCCAATGACACATGGATAATAATATAGTTTTCTATTCAGTCATTGCGATTCTTTTTCTTCTTCTTTTTTCTATGACAAAATGTTATTTTTCCACCAAGATTTCATTCTCTTGAATTGATTTAAGTGTCAAAAGCTGAACAGAGCTCCTCTAAAGGCTTAAAGAAAAATCTTTAAATATTGCACCTAGAACAATTCAAAAGTCTCTGGATATTAAGGCACGAAAGACCTAAAAAAGGAATTGTTTTTATTACAAAACACTTGCACGATTGTTTTCTGAATCTAAAACATGAACACAGCTCAGTTGACTGGGCCTGGAGAATAGACCGATTGCTTTTCTGCAGACGATTTAGACTCCACACTACTGTTGTATAGCTACATAATACATATACATATGCATGCAGAATCATAACAACGACACAATAAAGACGAGCGACACAGTTCTTTAGAAAAATACACCTCTCACTTTATTTGAAAGGGTTTGAAAGGGTTACTAAAGGTTTTACTGTGTGAGAGGTGAGTTGGAGGCCGGACAGAACTGCAACATATTGACCCCCACTCTTATGTCCATAACAGCGTATATTTCCCGTTCTCCTGGGCTGCTCAACCGGGGGCCTGGTGGCCCAGCATCTCTGGGATATGTTCCTCATTCCAGCATCTTCTATCCAACTGACTCGATCTTCTTGTCGCCGGGGTTATATAATAATTTGACGTCTACTCTTCTTCTTGCGAGCGTCACAATTTCGAACTCAATTCAACTATCGACAGTCAAGGTTATATCCTGATATTCCTTGACCGGATGCACCTGTTATTTACACTGGTGCATTACCTATTTTGACAGCTTGGCCGGGTCGGAGGTCAATATACAACACTACGAGTGTTCTGGATATGATACAAAACAATATCATGGTGAGGCTCCAATAATGGTTGAGTGTTAGGGAATTACCATTGTTCCCTGGTCCACTCTGGCCGGGATTGGTAGCACCTCAAAGGGTCCTATCTATGGGTCAAATAGAATTGTTTCACGTTTAAGCCGAACGCAAACAAATAACTTATGCTCAATTGAACTGAGAGGATTAGAACTTTTTGATTATTTAACTACATGTAAACAAATATCTGATGTATAACTGAACTTTAAGTGATGCAATTTAACCATGCCAAATTGAATTGTTTAAATTAGAGCTGCTTGAACATTTTATTAGGTGTAAAAATGAAAAATGCCCCGTGGTGTAATGGTTATCGTCGAAGGAAACGCACACGGCGACTCGAGTTCAAATCCTGGACGAGACTGATTGCATTTCACATAGCACTAACACCCTTGGGAAAGGTATGGATCCAATTATTCTCCCTCCAGTTATGGGTATATAGTAGGACAGACTGGGTTCTTCAGCTTTGGTGAGGCAACTAGTCTAGGAGAAGGAAAACTCTGAATTCAAACCTGTTAAACTCCGCTTAAAAACTGACCTTGTGTCATATCCTTCCCGAGCGGAGGGGTTGGGTAAATATGATTAGGTGTAAAAATAACTGGTATTTAATTGAATTCTCAGTGATATATAGCAATACTTGAAACTATTTAACTTTGTTGAGTAATGTTTATAAATTATACATATATCTATAAAGCGTATTTGGCAGTAAATAGCCTACAATGGTTGATATGCCAAAAAACCTAACCAGCCCCAATTACGTATATCTAATTTACATGTATAAACAGGATTTGGCATTAAATAACCTATATTTGTTGATATTCCATAGAACCCAACCCAACCCAACCCAACCATATATATTTAATATATATGTATAAAGAGGATTTGGTATTCAATAACCTACAATGGTTGATATGCCACAGAACCCAACCAAACCAAATTATATATATTAAATATGTATGTATAAAGAGGATTTGGCATTAAATAACCTACAATGGTTGATATGCCACAAAAGCCAACCAAACCAAATTATATATATTTAATATACATGTATAAAGAGTATTTGGCATTGAATAACCCACAATGGTTGATATACCATAAAAGCCAAGCAAACCAAATTATATATATTTAATATACATGTATAAAGAGGGTTTGGCATTGAATAACCCACAATGGTTGATATGCCATAAAAGCCAACCAAACCAAATTATATAGGGAAAGGAGTAGCGCCCTCCCCTACACCTGTGTAGTAAGCTATCGAAAAGGGAGCCTGCGGGTCACCTTCGACAATGGTCGCCAACTTTACTTTTACTATTATGTATGTATAAAGAGGATTTGGCATAAAATAAGCTAAAATGGTTGATATGCCATAAAACCCAACCAAACCAAATTATATATATTTAATATATATGTACAAAGAGGATTTAGCATTAAATAACCTACAATGGTTGATATGCCATGAAACCCAACCAGATCAAATTATATATATTTAATATATATGTATAGAGAGGATTTACCATTAAATAACCAACAATGTTTGATATGCCACAAAAGCCAACCAAACCAAATTATATATATTTAATATACGTGTATAAAGAGGATTTGGCATTGAATAACCCACAATGGTTGATTTGCCATAAAATCCAACCAAAGTAAATCATATATATTTAATATATATGTATAAAGAGGATTTGGCATTAAATAACCTACAATGGTTGATATGCCATAAAACCCAACCAAACCAAATCATATATATTTAAGATATATGTATAAAGAGGATTTGGCATTAAATAACCTACAATGGTTGATATGCCATAAAAGCCAACCCAACCAAATCATATATTTTTAATATATATGTATAAAGAGGATTTGGCATTAAATAACCTACAATAGTTGATATGTCATAAAACCCAACCCAACCAAATCATATATATTTAATACATATGTATAAAGAGGATTTGGCATTAAATAACCAACAATGGTTGATATGCCATAAAAGCCAACCCAACCAAATCATATATATTTAATATATACGTATAAAGAAGAAGTATGAAAATATTAATTTATAATTATACAATTTAACTGTTTGGCCCATTTCGGTTTTTTTAATTACTAGGTTGACTGAATTTTTTATTTGGCAAATAGAGTAGAATAACTGAAAAACAGCGGGAAAGATAATGTGAGTCATCTAAATTTAATTGACATTTAATAATTAAAAAGAGTAGTTGAAAGCTTGAATATTATAGGAAGATTGTAAAGTCAGGCGACTAATATCCTAGAAGTTAGAAGTTTCAACTTTAAATTAGTTTTGCCATAGCCGTTGAAGAGTCCAGACCTAATTTTCATCAACGTCCAAATATCTGACTTCTGGCTTTTCGAATGAGTTGTTTATGTAATTGAGAAGACGTCAAAAGGAATAAAGTTATGTGTTCACTCAAGAAAGGAAGACTTCACGTTTCTTTTTCGTGCAAGTGAAGAGACTGGAGCACATCGTAAAGCAGATGGAACTGTGAGGCGAAGAGAATAGAGTGGCCAGTAAAGAAGATGGAACAGTGGGGTGAATATAAGAACTGACTCAGCTCAGAGAAAAACAAGATAGTTTCACAAGAAGACGGCTACTCAACAATGAGAATCCAAACGTAGCTTGAATTCTGTACAGAGTTAATGAGATCCATCCGTGGAATATCATTTTCCTTAATCCTCAAATCTCCCTTTAATCCAATTGTTGATTTGCACAAACATCACATGTATTACCATGAGGACGAGGTGGCAACGAAAGGTTACTAATTTTTTGGACTCTTAATTTACAAGTGGAAGTTTCACGAAACCAGTAGATATGTCGAAAAAAGATAGGTGGTGAGGCAGATATGAATAAAAATTATTTTTTTGTTAAGTTTCCTGTTGATGTTAAAAAATCATTAAATTAACTCAAAAGATTTTTTGGATATTGCTGGACTTTCAGAACTTCCACATTTATTGATATTTCTTCCAATATTTTGTACTTTTTACACAACGGTGATTTCCGAAATATACTAAAAAAACAGTAGTTTAACAATTTGACTCTCGACCGAGCCGCCAATCAAGAGATGCACCCGTGTAAATAAGCTGAAGAACAGCGGAAGCAGGTTGACGTTGAACAATAATATAATCAGGCGCACAGTCTGAGTCAGTTGGGGACAAGATGCCGAATTGAGAGCCAGCAGCAGAGAGGGCTTTGGGTCCTCAGTTATCCACGGTTGACCAACCCTAGCCAAGATGAGAAAGAAGTACTGCTATGGTCAGAAGAATTTGGGTCAGTATGTAGCAGTCTGTCCCCGTCTCCAACTCACCTCTCACACACAACCAACATCAACCCTTTCGAGAATAAAGTGTAAGAGATATATTTTTATAAAGAAGTGTGTTCGTTCGTTCATTGAAGTCATCATTATTGTTGACTATGTTTCCGCTTATATTTGTATACGTATTGAGTAGTTGAATGTGGCTATACAACAGTAGTAGATTTGTTTCTTTCGTTAGTAAAATATCAAACTTTATGTGTTATTCAGTGTTAAAGTAATACTTGTGTGTGTGTTACGGGTCATTGGTTTGGTTTCTTTATTTAATGGCATATCAACCTTTGTAGGTTATTTAATGCCAAAGCTATCCTCCTAGAAGAACAGTAGTGGTACTATTTAACCCATAGCTGGGAGGATAAGGGGTTCAATACTTTTTCCCAAGGGTATTTGCCCGAAAGTGAAAGTAATAGCGCGACTGAAGTACGAACTCGCTTACAACGATTCTGCAGTCCATCGCTTTAACCATTACACCACGAGGACACCCCCCCCCGTGTAGACATACGAGAAATGACTTTTTTGGAAGAGATATTCAGTGTTGTTCTATAGTTTGTACTCTGCAGACTATAACTGTTACGGTTGAATGAAGGACCAAGAAAAGGATACAATTTAACCTACAGCTGATAGGATGAGGAGGTTCAACAATTCGCTACTGGCATTGGTCTCCTTGTCAATGCACACAAAACTGAATATATGTGCATTAATCAAACAGGCGACATTTCCACACTAGACGGAACCTCTCAATGGGAACCTGATGAGCCTAGCTGGACATAGACCCAAACATGGGTCCAAGCACGGATCCTTGATTATAGCTTGAACTGGACCACTATGTCCGGCGCAATACCTGATTTGTGAAGAGGAATATTTGTTTTTATGTTATGCACATTGGCATACACACAACATACAAAACTAAATATATATGCTATAATCAAACAGGCGACATTTCCACGCAAGACGGAACCTCTCTGAAACTGGTAGACAAATTCACCTACCTAGGAAGCATTGTCTCATCAACCAAAACAAAAAACATCGACCCATGGCTAACGAAGTCATGGACAGCTATCGATGTTGCGAGCAAAATTGAACAAGTCCTGGCGGCAACACCCCACAAGACACCAACTATACGGCCACCTGCCTCTCATCACGAAAACTATCCAAGTTAGACGAACCAGACATGCAGGACACTGCTGGAGAAGCAGAGACGAGCTCACAAGTGATGTACTCCTACGGACCCCCACATATGGCCGGGCAAAAGCAGCTAGAACATACATACAGCAGCTATGTGAGGATACGGGATATAGCCCTGAAAACCTAAACAATCTGATGGTGAAGTTCCAGCATTGCTGGAACTTTGGGGAATGCGGAGTACCCATTTATTGCCATCGCTCCCAGGTCCACTCTGGCCCGGAGTGGTAGCACCTGATAGGGCCCTATCTATGGGTTAAATAGAACTAACAGCATACTTATGCTAAAATGAATTGAGTAAACTGAATAGCTTGAAATAGAAACGTTTTTGACAATTAAACCATACTTACACTTAAACTGCGTGCTTATGCTTAACTGAATTATTTCAAATTGAACTGTTTTTCGACATTAAAACTGTATTTACACTTAACTGAATTATTACATATAACTGCTTAAATACTTTGAAATGGAAATGTTTTCGACAATTAAACTGTGTACTTATGCTAAACTTAACTGTTTTCAATAGAACAGATTATTTACATAAAAATGGATTTGGCGTTAAATAACCTAC
>CAUZXS010006212.1:85000-112500 GCA_963585895.1 Sepioteuthis lessoniana | reverse complement strand
CTGGGAATGGAGTAGCGCCCTCCCCTACACCTTGGTGTAGTAGCTATCGAAAAGGGAGCCTTCGAGTCACCCTCGACTATGGTCGCTAACTTAACTTTACTTTATATTTATTAAAAGAACTCTCCATTGGAATGCTTAAGACTGCTTTTGGAGCAGGACCTCACTATTAGCCATGTATGTTTCAGTGGAGATGCAGACCCGTCGACCATGTTTGGTATTGAGGAAGATAATTTCACCTATAACACGCCTGGTGCCCGTGTGATAATAATTATCGTCGTAGGAAATGAACACGGCGACACGAGTTCAAATCCTGGAGGAGACTGGTTGCATTTCAAATAGCACTAATACCCTTGGGAAAGGTATGAATCCAATTATTTCCCCTCCAGCTATGGGTACTAGGTTCTTTAGCCTTGGTAAGGCAATTAGTCTAGGAGAAGGAAAACTCTGAATTGAAACCTGTTAAACTACGCCTAAAAATTGACGAAGTGTCATATCTTGCCCGAGCGGAGGGGTTGGTAAATATATACAACACACCTGGTGTCTTTAAAATGTGGTTCCGATCGGAAGTTGGTGATATCTGTAACATTAAATATCGTTCGGCAGACCACAGCCAACGTCTGTGGCCTGCTTTAACTGGTGGACTTGGCACCCTTCAAGCCTGCTGGGCACATGGCGGCGTAACAATTGTGTCACTAACGTTTATTTCCTCACGACAAGCCTTGATTTGTTTATTACCCATATGCTGTTTTCCCCAAAGTTATTTTGAAGTGAAGTGTTAAACCTGGTCACTACCTGTGCACACGCATGACCTTTGCGACGAACTGTTCTTACATTCAAAGTCCTTAGTGAACTTAAAATTTTACCAAATAAATAAATTAAAAATTATTATAAATTAATAACCCTAATTATTTTACAGGACAAAGTGGACTATTTCAACCTTCGTATGGCAACCAGTCTAGAAGATGAAAAGCACTGAATTCAAACATATTAAACTCCGGAGGACATATCGACCGAAATGTTGCGAAATATAACAATAAAGATGAAGACAATAGTCCGAAAATCCACAATGATAAAAATCATCAAGCTTCGTCTCAGGAATTCAGAAAATTGATATCCAATTGGTACGGACCCGATATAATACATCAATGAAGACTGTTAGAAAAACTAAATAAAAAATTAGCACGAATGACAAACCCCCTTCCATTCCTTTACGAAAAAAAAAAAAAAAAAAGAAGAAAGCCAGAGGACATATCGGCCGAAACGTTGTGAATATAATAATAAAAGTGAAGAAAATAGTCCGAAAATACGCGGGGGCACACACACACACACACACACATATATATATATATATATATATATATATATATGTAGACACATGAGGTCAAAGTGGTCGCGCAATTCTCCATAATTTGTTATTTCGGCATCGCCTATATGTGGCATGAACCGGTGGCCCAGTGGTAGAGTTTTGGCTTCTGCATACTGTGGTTGCTGGTTCGATCTCCAGTGGTGGAGATCACGGTGTGCATTGTTGAGAAGACTTAATAAGGTCGAAACAGCTGTTCAGGGCTTCGCATGTATGTGTTTGCCAGATTTTCTTCCCATGGTAATTCTAAGATGACATCAATTCCTCCATTAAAAAGGTAAGTGTATTGGTGGAGGAATTTACTAAAATTGTCCTGGGTGCTTTCGGACCTTTCGTAGGCCATCATCAGAAATTGTCTGCATGTGTAAAGAGTGATTTTATTGAATTTTTTAAAAAGGTTTTTATAACTGAGAGGCGGATGACGTCGAACGAATTTAAAAAAACAGAACGCTACAAACGGACATAGAATATTAACAAGTTAAAGGGAATATAAAAAGAAAAAAAAAAAAAAGAAGAAAGCCAGATGACATATCGGCCTAAACGTTGTGAATATAAAAATAAAGATGAAGACAATTGGCCGAAAGATCTGAATGATACAAATAAACTCCGCCTTAAAAATGAGCTAGTGTCACGTTCTGTTTGTGCTGTGCTGTTGGACACACACACACACACACACACACACACACACACACACACACACATATATATATATATATATATATATATATAGACACATTAGGTCTAAGTAGTTGCGTAATTCACCATGATTCGCTTGTATGTGGTATGAACCGGTGGCCCAGTGGTAGAATTTCGGCTTCTACATACTGTGGTTGCTGGTTCGATCTCCATTGGTGGAGATCAGGGTGTGCATTGTTGAGAAGACTTAATAAGGTCGAAATAGCTGTTCAGTGCTCCGAATGTCGCATGTAGGGATTTGTCGGATTTTCTATTCATGGTAATTATAAGATAACATCAATTCCTTCATTAAAAAATTATATATGTGTATAGTTGGGTAGAAGTCCTTCATTTAAGCATGTTTTATGAAATATTAAAAACACATTTTGTCTATATGATTTTATTAAGATCCTTTCAAGTTTTTTGATAAGTGTCCTGGTGGAGGAATTTTCTAAAATTGTCCTGGGGGCATTCGGACCTTTCGTAGGCCATCATCAGAAGTTGTTGGCATGTGTAAAGAGTTTTTTTTAAAGAGTTTTTATAACATTTCAAAATTACGTAAACGCGAAGTGGGATAAAACTAAGATGCCGATGACGTCGAACGAATTTAAAAGCAGAACGCTACAAACAGAAATAGAATATTATCAAGTTAAAAGGAATATCCAAAAAAAGGGCTAAAGGCATTTCAAAACATCGTTGCTATTTCCAAAATTAATTCTATTGATACTAGATTTTTGTTTGTTTGTAGAGCTTCTAGGATTTGTAGTCATAGCTTATTAATTACGTGGGCTATTATAGTGATAATTTCAACTAGAATCTTTCGAATTTTGGATTTTGGAAATAGAGTGAATTTTAAGAAGTGAAGATAAAAAAGACTTAAAAAAAAACATTCTTTACACACACACACACACACACACACACACGAACAAACAATATATCTATCTATCTATCTATCTATCTATCATACAAATAGAAGAAAACTCAAACCTGGTTAAATTGTCATAATATTCTATACGCGAATAATCCACACCCACTGTCTTCGAACGATGACCGGATATTACTAATATCTATCTATCTATCTATCTATTAGATATATATAATTCATCGAAGTGAGACTGCGACAAATCTTTATTCATTCCTCTCTACATGCAATGATGATGTTTTGTTCCTTAGCTATAGTCACCTACACATAGTGAAATAAAATAATGTAGCGAAATATTAAGATACACCTACGAATTCATATCCGCTTTTACAACGCACTGCGTTTGCAAATTGACTTAAACTTATATAAACGCACATTAATACGCAACTATAACCCATACACGCACACACTCACACACAGACACACACTCACACACTTACAACCACACATAAAAAAATCATACAAAACCACAACGGTTTTTGACTGTATTTTTTCGATTTTCGATTCATTTCATTTTTGTTTAATGGCTGATGATAATTGTTTTGTAAAAAACTCCATGAAACCCAGGGGTCACTGTCTAAATTCCATGAATTAAATATATCTATCTAATATGTATTTATTTATCATTATTATATAATAGCTCTATCCTAGATATTGAGCACTCTCCATATTATATTGCACTTGGTTCGACACAAACCCACAAAGTGATTTAGTGACAACCAACACTGTTATAATATAATCTATCTATCTATCTATCTATTTATGTATATATATATATACATATATATATATATACATACATATATATATATATATATATATCGGGAACAGGGATAAATGATTGAAAAAAATCCGATTAATAGATTTTATTTTTTAGATTGAGTGAATACTTCGCTGAAAAATAGAAGTTGCAAAGTCTTTTCTTATAGCTAAGATGATATCAGTCTGGGAATAGAAATTTTTCGAGAGAAAATAGTTAAGGTCTTGATAGGGAAATATGGCAGTAATAATTAGGGCAGTATTTTTTGTGTGTAATAAAACTTTGTATGAGATTCTCACTATATAGAGAGGGAAATATTTTTTGACGTAATGTATACGTGCCTGCATCAGAAATTATATCGGCAAGGGATTGATGAATCTTTCTAAAAATACAAACGAACATTCGTTCGATTACAGAAATTGAAACGAGTTAAAATTAAATGTATTATTGAAAGAGATGAATGTAGAAAAAAAAAAGACGAAATGCATTTAAGCAAGTAATAATTACACACTTAGTAAAGATATATATATATATATATATATATATATATATTTCTTCGCTTATTTGTACAGTTTAAGTGGGCAAGCACGAAATTAAATTAAAAAAAAAACTTTGAGGATTTATTTATGATTCCAACTGACTAAAAAATGTATTTTAAAGTTCTTGGTGAGGTGGGGGTATTTCTTTAATTATTAGGGTTTTAATCCTTCAAATTTTTCCCAGCAACTCAAATTTTGTAATCGGCGAAGAATCTCGAAATTTCGCGATTAGTCTAATCCTAAAATACAGATTAAATCTCCTGAAGTCCATTTTTTTTTGTACAATATTTAATTTTTGTATGGAAATCAGTTGAGTTCCCAAATATATGATTCTATTTCAACAGCTTCAATTTATTATATATAGACTCTTTTACAATAAGGTGACCTAGACTGTCCCAGTGATGACAGTGAAATTACTTATGAGTCAATTCAGCAACCAGTAATCAGCAAGATATATATCTGTCTGTGGATGACAATATATACGCTCCCCCATGGAGGTTGAGCACTCTGGTGAAGGAATTTTCGGCGGCCGCTCGCATAATGCAAAGCTCTTTGAAAGAATTGAACACTCTGGTAGCCGATAGGGTATAAATATGTAAACAAACGGACGCTGCTGCTGTTGCTACATAATACCTGAAGAATTCCCTTAGCCAAACGTGGTACGCTTGTTGGCCGAGCGGTCTGAGAGTTAGTCTAACATAAAGTTGGATGGGTTTCGATCCCGGCTTCGAGCATCCTACGTGTCTAGCCACACTGAAGAGTTCTGATAGAACGAAACAGTCTATCTGTGGATGACAATATATATATATATATATATATATATATATATGTGTGATGTCTGACATAATTTATCTGAAAATTTAATTAAAAAAATAAGATCAGAGAAAAATGGAGCTCTTGGAATTAGAGGTCTTCAAAAAATGCTGCCCCCTATATAAGCTCTATTGATATGATGGTTAGAGTATTCCGGCAGACCAATGTTCTGAATTATGAGGGTTTTTTTTTGTATGCCAGTAAGGAATATTTTCAGATCCTACGCAGAATACAAGAACTATTTCTTTTCTCTTTCGAAATTTTTAATGATAAATGAAGCAAATATCAAAAGAAATTTTCTTAGATCAGAAAATTAAGAAAAATAAATAAAAGCCATCATCGGATAAAACACTCCATGTTTTACACCATAAAAGTAAAATTCCTATTTGCTTAAACACCGTTATTCCTTATAACTGGAGAAGAAACTAGACGGCAATTACATAAGAATGTTGAGAGCAATATTGAACAAGTCCTGGCGACAACACCCCACAAGACACCAACTATATGGCCACTTACCTCCCATCGCGAAAACTATACATGTTAGACGAACCAGACACGCAGGACACTGCTGGAGAAGCAAGGACGAGCTCATAAGTGATGTACTCCTATGGACCCACAAATATGGCCAAGCAAAAGCAGGACGACCAGCTCGAACTTACATACAGCAGCTATGTGAGGACACAGGATGTAACCCTGAAGACCTGTCAGAGGCGATGAATAATAGGGAGAAGTGGCGACAGAGGGTCAGGGATATCCGTACAGGCGGCACGACATGATGATGATGATGAGTGCTGCTGCATCCATACAGTAGTCATACCTCTGCCACATTGCTTAGCCCTTAAAAAACTTGCTTAATCCAATGATATTTTTATAGCTCCGTATCTGTTATATTTTCTGTGCAAACGAGAAAGCTTTACTTTCGAAACCTCTCTCGTTCCTTTGTCTTTAAGCGATAGTTTGCAAAAAAAAGTTCGCTCCGAGTAAACGAAGAACTAGAAAATGCAAAGACTTTCTGTCTCAATTATCCAAAGACTTTTCGATTTATGGAATTCTTTATAATGTAGAAGTTCTGGCGTCTAGTGAATGACATGGTCACAAATAGGCTCTCTTTTATCAAGCTGTCGGAAGGAAGATTTTTTTTTTCTTCGGTAAACCAAAAGAAAAATAGAGATATACTTACATCCTAAACTGATCTCTGTAAACACTGATCTCTACGAGGTCAAGCTGTGGCCCCGAATCTCTGGAGAATAAATTGTCTGGCAAAAGAAACGATTCATTCATGTCTTTTAACCGAAAAAGCACAATCAGATTTCTTATTTTTGGAACTCGTTAAGTCAAAGACCGATATAGCCGTAACGTTTCGAAAACGGATTCGTCATGCCTATACGACAGGAGTGCTGAAAAGTTCTCGCCACTACTAAGAAGATACTTTTATTTCCATATCTGTCTTAAGCTTTACACTCAATGACACCTGCAGTGAGACAAACCCTGTCAGCGGAGCATATATTACGCTGACTCTTCCTTGGTATCTTTGACCAAGTTAAAGCCCCTCGAAGGGCTTTTCTGAATTCTAAAACGGTATAACCCCAAAACACAACTGACGCCATCGTTCTCAGAAACCCAGCTGACATGAATCCGTACCTCATTAAGGGTCTGTATCCAGCCAATAAATGAGGACTCATTTGATTTCAGCCTTTTACCTGGTTTGTTTCAGCAGGAAATATTCTATTTTGTTTCTAGTTAATTTTAACGTGATTTAAGTGTGAGTCATAAAGGTCTGGATTTATTAATTTAATTATATCTCGGCTCGACCCGCTGGTTTGCCAGTGGGCCCTGTACAGCAAAGGCAGACATAAGGCCGTAAGGCTTCGGCTAGGGCTCCTTCGGGCGGGCTAGATGCATCATAGTCACCAGGGCTCGAGCCTCGGCTTGTGCCCGACTTCCCTTTCTCCTAATCCCCATTTTAATCGACCTTCGGGTCATTGACCTTGTGTCAAATCTTGTCTGGTGGGAGACAGCAACAGATATCAGTTCTTTACGTGTTTTTTTTATGACGAAATAATATTAATTTATGATTGTTTTATTATATTAATAAGCATATTTTCGACGTTCCATTAAAATCATTTTTTAATCACCCATTTAAATTACTCAATAATAAACATTTCCCTATTTACCAACCTCTCCGCTCGGGCAGGATATGACACAAGGTCAATTTTTAAGCGGAGTTTAACAGGTTTGAATTCAGAGTTTTCCTTCTCCTAGACTAGTTGTCTAACCAAGGCTGAAGAACCTAGTCTGTCCTACTATTTACCCATAGCTGGAGGGAGAATAATTGGATTCATACATTTCCCAAGGGTATTAGTGCTTTGTGAAATGCAATCAGTCTCGTCCAGGATTTGAACTCGTGTCACCGTGTTCATTTCCTAGGACGATAACCATTACTCCACGGGAACCTCCAATAATAAACATTTCCTTGTGTTATATAGTCATATGCAGATTCACATCTACATATACATGCAGCATTATAACGACACAATAATTAAACAGACGAGCGAAAACTCTTTAAAAAAATAATATTTATCTCTTACTTTATTGTAAGGGTTCGAAAAGGGTTATTCAGGGTTTTGCTGTGAGAGGGAGTTGGAGACCGAACAGAACTGCAATATATTGACCCCCACTCTTATGGCTGTCAGCGTTGTGTCTTTCTCGTTCTCCTGGTGCTAAACTAGAGGCCCTGGGGCTCAGCTTTCTGCTGAGTGCTGGATTTCTCTACCACATCTTATCAGCAACTTCTCTGGACCCCAACTCATCAGGGGCTCCAAGGGCCCCTTCGACCTGGTGTGGCCTCCCTACCACATCTCATCTATAACTCCAACTCTGACTTCTTGCCTTGACTTAGTTATATAATAGTTCAACGCCAACTCACTCACCCACTCAATCTATGGAATGGCATGTTTGATCGTCATCAAGCGGAAATAACTGTCATGCAGTTCACAGGTCACTCTCTTCCGGTGCATCAGTCAATGAGTGTACCATGGGATTTTTTTTTTGCCTTGTCCCATTTCATCAGCCAAATCCCGCCTACGCGATTTCTTTCGATTACTGGCCATTGGGATGTGTCACTTCCTTCTGGTGCATCACTTTGGAATGGCATATTTTGGCCGGGTCGAAGGTCAAAATACAACACTTGTACATTTATTTAGTTTCGATTTGGTTTTGTTGGATACATATCTTATGTTTTTTTAAATACCAAATCAATATTTTTAGAAGAGCATATTTGTTTGTTTGTTTGTTCTATGGCATATCAACCTTTCTAGGTTATTTAATGCCGAATTTATTTTTATATAAATAAACAGTTTTATTTCAAATAATTCAGTTTAGCATAAGCACACAGTGTCATTATCAAAAATATTTCCATTTCAAACAATTCCGTTTAGTCAAACTGTTCTGTTTCAAAGAATTCAGTTTTGTATAAGGAGAGTTTTTGTTTACACACTTAAATATTAAAACGGTTCTATTTCAAATAATTCAGTTTAGCATAAGGACAGTTTCAATGACAAAAACAGTTCCCTTTCAAACATTTCAGTTTACCAAATAAAAACAGTTCCATTTCAAACAATTCAGTTTACCAAATAAAAACAGTTCCATTTCAAACAATTCAGTTTACCAAATAAAAACAGTTCCATTTCAAACAATTCAGTTTACCAAATAAGAACAGTTCCATTTCAAACAATTCAGTTTACCAAATAAAATCAGTTCCATTTCAAATGTTTAAATGTCAAAACAGTTCTACGTCAAGCAGTTCAGTTTAGTACGCAGTTTAGTTCTACTTGACCCATAGATAGGACCCTGACAAGTGCTACCAATCCCGGCCAGAGTGACCTGGGAGCAATGGCAATGAAGGGTTATTCCACATTGCCGAAAGCTCCAGCATTGCTGGAAACTAAACATCAGACTTTTTAGTGTCATCTCCAGAACACTTGTTGGGATGGCGTCTTACCCCTCTACAGACAAGCAGTCGATGTATTCTACAGTTCCAATCGACTGGGCCACTGAACAATCGTTGGGGGTGGGGTCTTACCCCTCTGTAGAGGTTCAGTCGGTGAATTGTACAGCCCCTCCCCCTAGCCGGCTGGGCGATTGGTTTGGTTTGGTCTGGTTTGTTTGGTTTTATGGCATATCAACCTTTGTAGGTTATTTAACGCCAAATCCATTTTTATGTAAATAATTTGTTCTATTGAAAACAATTCAGTTTAGTATAAATACATAGTTTAATTGTCGAAAACATTTTTATTTCAAACTATTCAAGCAGTTATATTTTACAATTCAGTTTAGTGTAAATACAGTTTTAATGTCGAAAACAGTTCTATTTGAAATAATTCAGTTAAGCATAAGCACGCAGTTTAAATGTAAGGACGGTTTAATTGTCAAAAACATTTCTATTTCAAGCTATTCAGTTTACTCAAACAATTCAGTTTAGCATAAATATGCTGTTAGTTCTATTTAACCCAGAGATAGGGCCCTATCAGGTGCTACCACTCCGGGCCAGAGTGTACCTGGTAGCGATGGCAATAAAGGGGTACTCCGCATTCCCCAAAGCTCCAACACTGCTGGAACCTCACCATCAGATTGTTTAGTGTCATATCCAGGACACTCGTTGGTGGGTTCTTACCCCTCTGCAGAGAAGCGGTCGGTGCCTTATATTGCTGAGTGTTAAACAAGGGGGTATCAAGTACCATTTTTAAAGTCTTTGGTTTGACGTGACATGGGATTAGACCCAGGTCTCCCGGACCATTCCACGTACTAAGCTCTTCTTCGAATATGATTTTGATAACTATCCATGTTTTAATGTGCAGCATTCTCAAATGGTCAGAAAACTTAAAAAAAAAAAATTCTTATCCCAAATCAGTTATGTTACATTGTCGTTTTTGAAAACTTTTAAAATCTTACATATATTTTCTTATAACTTTTTATCTTTCTTTTTATCTTTCTATCGTGTATATCAGTTTAGCATAAGTACGCATTTAGTTCTATTTGACTCATAGATATGACCTTGACAAGTGCAAACCATCCGGGCCAGAGTGGACCTGGGAGTGATGGCAATAAAGTGGTGGTCTGCATTCCCCAAAGCTCCAGCAATGCTGGAACCTCACCATCCGACTATTTAGTGTAATATCCAGTTATCATTTTTTTCACTTCTTTCCGTCGTGTAAATTTTGAATATTTTCTAAGATAATCAGTGAAAAGACCCTGTGGCATAATTGCTAAAATATTTCCTGGATTTGACCAAAATAGCTTGTACTATTCTTGTACTGTTCCCGACTAGCTTGTTCTCGATGCATTTTGTCAGCGTCCATAATTTCTAAACACATCTATATAACCCCTGGATGTAACCCTAACAGATACTAACAGTCTTTGTCAACTTAGATACCCCACCAAAAAAAATATATGTAAAATTAGTACAAGTATACAAAACATTACCAGTGGTTGACCTCTGACCCAGTCCTGCCATGCTTATTTGATTCGTTCATTAAACCGACTGGGAAAAATAGAAAAAATCTAGACGTCTGAATCGGGATCAAAAGCTAAAATTCTTGGGTCACAAAAATAGACTTGAACAATGAGATCGGATCAGGGTAGCTTGCGAAGAAGTCTCAGCAGGTGAGTTACAAATCTATAGCTGTCAGTCGTTCTGATTATTCGACTTGCGCAAAGCATCAAGTTTCCTAGGTGCTCAATTGCACTTACTGTCAGCTGATAACAGATTCTGTTATATATATATATATATATATATATATACATACATATCATGGGGGCTGAGCACTCTAGCGAAGGAATTTTCGGCTGCTGCACGCATAATGCAAAGCTCTTCGAACGAATTGAGCACTCTGGTATCCGGAAAGGTATAAAATGTAAACAAACGAATGCTGTTGCTGCTGTTGCTGCATAATACCTTATAATTCCTTAGGCAACGTGGTGCGCTTGCTGGCAGAGCGGTTTGATACTAAGTCTAACGAAAAGTTGGGCGGGTTTCGATCCCAGCTTCAGGTGTCCTATATGTCTAACCACACCGAAGAGTTGAGTATGCAACGAAATAGTCTGTCTCTGGATGACAATATATATATATTGTCATCCACAGACAAACTGTTTTGTTGCATCACAACGTTTCGGCCGATATGTCCTCCGGCCTTCTTCAGGTGTTTGTCGAACACGGGAACGTTCACGAAACTTCAAACTACGTCTTTATTGAATCTATGGGGGTCGCCTGTTCTGATTCCGTTAGCGATAACCGAGTGCAAGTTTTAAGTATTATTAGATATTAAAAAAAATCCGATTTTTTTTCTTCATCTCATCATCATCATCATCATGTCGTGCCGCCAGCACGGATATCCCTGACCCTCTCTAGCCACTTCTCCTTATCATTCATCGTTTTTGGCAGGTGTCCAGAGTTACATCCCGTATCCTCACTGCTGTATGCATGTTCGAGCTGGTCGTCCTACTTTTGCTTGGCCATATGCAGGGGTCCATAGGAGTACATCACTGATGAGTTCGTCCTTGCTTCTCCAGCAGTGTCCTGCGTGTCTGGTTCGTCTAACTTGTATAGTTTTCATGATGGGAGGCAAGTGGCCATATAGTTGGTGTCTTGTGGGGTGATGTCGCCAGGACTTGTTCAATATTGCTCTCAACATTCTTGTGTAATTGCCGTCTAGTTTCTTCATCTAGCCTTCTTAATTATCGGTTCCAATATCGTATTCAACTCTATACTTTGTCAACTCAGCAGGTCATTGTAGCCCAACATATATACTGATTCCTTAAGGCGTCTAATCCTCCAATGTTCAACCCTATCAATTATTTCAACCTCAAAAAAAAAAAAAAATCTGAATATGAGCACAGGTAAAAGATCATACATAATAGTAGTAATTCTAGTCAAGTTAGAACATTAAGTTTATAAGTCCCAAAAATTCACTCTGAATTGTCAAGCATGGCGTAACGGTTATAGGCGTTGGTTCCATAAGCTTCTAAGGAGACAATCATCTGGAGGTTGAAGGGTCGATCCTGACTGTAGGCGAGTAACTATACATGAATACTTAACACTTGTACCGTGATTTGACTAATGGAATCAGAACTGGCGACCCCCGTGGATTCAATAAAGGACGTAGTTCGAAGTTCCGTGAAGGTTCCCGAGTTCGACAAACACATGAGAAAGGCCGGAGGACATATCGGCCAAAACGTTGTAGAAATAACAATGAAGATGAAGACAATAGTCTGAAAAGCCTTAATGATAAAAATCAACAAGCTTCGTCTCAGAAATTTAGATAACTAATTTTAAGTATTACTATGCAACATCGTCCTTTGTTTGCACAGAGATGGTTAATCAGTTCCAACAAGATTCTCCACATACGGCCTCGATATCAGATATTTTCCCACTGGGATCTTACAGTGAAGAAATGACCTCCGAGAGTTTTGAGCCACCAGAACGGTCTAAGGCATCTTATATTTTTTAAAATGTCCCTAGATATTCTAAAAAAATTGTTAGGGGCGATGTACCTTCCAGACATGGGGCATATCTTTCTAATCCCTTTTAGCACAGAAGGAATGTAAGATTAGACACGACTGGGTCGGCAAGGTGATCAACTGGGAGACGTGCAGGAAATTTAAATTTGACCATATGAACAAATGGTATATGCACAACCCAGCATATGGGACGTTGACGTACAGACGGGTCACCTAATCTCGGCCAGAAGACCAGACCTTATAATAATCAACAAAAAAAGAGAATTTGCAAAATTGTCGACTTTGCTGTCCCGGCTGACCACTAAATAAAACTGAAAGAATGTGAAAAGAAGGATAAGTGAATCAACCTTGCTCGAGAATTGTAAAAACTACGGAACATGAAGGTGACAACTATACCGATTGGGATAGGTGCTTTTAGAACTGTAAGTAAAAGTTTACTAAAGGGACTGGCGGGCGAGTGGAGACCATCCAAATAACAACATTATTGAGACTATGTCAAGCTCGCTTTGAGCTTTTATTAATGAAACTCTACTAAATTTCTAAAATCTTCCTTTTAAATACCACTCATTGCTAGTACGATTATGAATAGATGGATTTTAATCATTATATATTAGAACTGGTACTTTCGGAACACAGTCTCTCTGTCTCTCTCTCTCTCTCTCTATATATATATATATATATATAGGCAAACACAAAATGTTCAATGGGTCAAATGACTCAATTTTAAATTCTAAATTTCTTCCGTGTGCTTTTTTTTCAGGTTGGGTCTACTGTGCTGCAAAGTGGAGTTAGTTGGGAAATATCTGGGCGGAAAGCTGTACACTTACGTAATACATTCCTCTAGAAATTTGGAAACAGTATAATGTAGTACCTGGTATTCAACAGAGGCACAAATACGAAGATTTCAGTGTTGCGGTAATAATTTGAGGACAGATTCGTATTCATATAGATGAAAACTCATCATCGATGGTGATATTATGCTTCATTCATCTTCCAACATGGCGTCAGACTCAACCTGTTAGCATACATGATGTGTCTGGATGAAGTAGTACTTTCCTGGGTCGAGATTGTTGCTGCTGAAAAAAAACTACGCCTGGCAATAGGTCTCTGCGCAATGCTACACAGGCGGGAGAATGCTGTATTGGTTGTGAGAAAATTTCTGCGACCACATCACCGTAACATCTGTCCGGAATCACTCTCCAGATTGAAAACCCTTTGATTTTTATGAGTGGGGACTAAGTTGAGCGAGAAACCAACAAAAATCCCTGCAATACGAACGAATGAAAAGAAACCGTGGTTGAATCCAAAGGAAATTTCTTTAAATAGATTTAATTTATTGATTTCAAGATGTTCTTATGAGACTATCAGACATATTCAAATATCCATGTTATTTTCATTTTTGCACAACTTAGATTCACCCATCAAACGCTACCTATATATATATATATATATATAGTGAGTAATGGTTATCGTCGTTGGAAATGGACACGGCGACACGAGTTCAAATCCTGGACGAGACTGATTGCAATTCACATAGCTCTAATACCCTTGAAAAATGTATGAATCCAATTATTCTCCCTCCAGCTATGGGTATACAGTAGGGCAGACTAGGTTCTTCAGCGTTGGTGAGGTAACTAGTCTAGGAGAAGGAAAACTCTGTATTCAAACCTGTTAAACTCCGCTTAAAAATTGTCCTTGTATCATATCCTGTCCGAGCGCAGCGGTTGGTAGAGATGGTATGCCATAAAACCAGGCTAGGACAAACCTAATATACTAATCGACCAACAAAAAAAAAAAAAACAACAAAAAAAACCCAAACAAACTAAGTCTCTATATTTACAAACATCCATAAAATAACAACAACAACAACAATAGTACAATTAACAAGATTAATAAGCAAGTCATAGCCAACATCATATATAGGCATATTAAATCCCTCGAACATCTAAAACAATAAAACTCTTTATCTATTAGACTAAATTTAAAACGTCAAACCTTATAAAAGAAAATAAACTCTCCCAAAGCATTTTATAAACCAAACCAATGTTGTCTTTAAATTTACATGCCTATTTCTTGAATGCATCTCGCAAAATAACATAAAAGCTAATACCTACATTGACCATACTACAACTACCCTCTCTCGTTGCCTTACGTACCAAGTCTCGGATATAAGTGCTATAACACAGCATCTAATGGCAGAGAATATGACAAACTCAAATCCTCCGATATATATATATAGTTGCCGACCGAAGTAAAAAACGATCCAAGGCTTATTTTTCGATAGCTACTACATCGAGGTGTAGGGGAGGGTGTTACTCCTTTCCTTGGATTGTTCCACTTACTCTTGATCAGTACCTTATAACACTGAGTGTTAAGCAAGGATGTATCAAGTATCATTCTTTTAGTCTTTGGTATGATTTGCCCTGGGATAGAACACTCTAGCCACGAGCCGGTTTAAATATGTTTGCGCATATATTTTGAATCTTCATTAGGTAAGGTTGAATTCGTTGGAAGCGAGTTCGATCTTAAGTCACGCTTTTACCATCACTTTTGGACTAATACCTTTGAGAAAGTTATGAACCACCTCATCCTACAGCTTTGGGTTGAGAAGTATAAAACACTTCTGCAAAGATGGATTGGACATAAAATAACCAGCACAGGTTGATATTATTTACCAACCCCTCCGCTCGGGCAGGATATGACACAAGGTCAATTTTTAAGCGGAGTTTAACAGGTTTCAATTCAGAGTTTTCCTTCTCCTAGACTAGTTGCCTCACCAAGGCTGAAGAACCTAGTCTGTCCCACTATTTACCCAAAGCTGGAGGGAGAATAATTGGATTCATACCTTTCCCAAGGGTATTAGTGCTATGTGAAATGCAATCAGTCTCGTCCAGGATTTGAACTCGTGTCACCGTGTCCATTTCCTACGACGATAAAGACTACATTAGGGGCACCTCCAGCACAGGTTGATAGACCATGAAAACAAGGAAACGAAAAGAAATGATATATATTGTAAAAAATGAACGTCTCTCCACACGTTCAACATCGATAAGCCAGAGCACCAGTCCAAAGGGAAGAATTTCTTGACGAACACCAAATATCTGGAGTTATAGTCTGCAGAGTACAAACTATAGAACAACACTGAATATCTCTTCCAAAAAAGTCATTTCTCGTATGTCTACAGGGGTGGGTGTCCTCGTGGTGTAATGGTTAAAGCGATGGACTGCGGAATCGTAGTAAGCGAGTTCGTATTCCAGTCGCATTATTATGTTCACTTTCGGGCAAATACCTTTGAGAAAGATATGAATCCCCTTCTCCTCCCAGCTATGGGTTAAATAGTACCACTAGTATTCTTCTATGAGAATAGCTTGGGCATTAAATAACCTGCAAAGGTTGATATGCCATTAAACAAAGAAAACAAAGCAAAGCAAACCGTATGTCTACACGCTTGACCAACTTGCTATATGAAGAGTCAAAAAGACTCGCCTGCGCAAAATTTCCGCAATTTATTAGAATAAGCCACGGCTGACGCGCCAATCAATGCATATGGTTTACGAAAGCCAGATCATTTTAGCTCCCATTGAAAAAAAAAAATGTAGCTGTCGTATGTCATGTATTTTGATTTGTGAACGCTGTAATACACATTAATATTTTACACTACTCATAAGCCATTCTTATTCGCTTACAAAGTTATATTTTATTTTACCACAGACACACACACACACAGACACACACACGCACACACACACACACACACACACACACATATATATATATATATATAAGTTAGGATTACGTACTTGTAGAGTCAATGGAGCTTGGTAACAGTCAATTTCTCGCCTGAGTAGTCATCGCACCACAGACAAGGAACAAATGATTACCAAATTTCGTTGATTTTATCTACGCTATCCTAACTTATATATATATATATATATATATATACTCTATCATTGATATTGAGCACTCTCAATAAATAAATATAACAAGCTATCACAGTCTCTTTCTCTCTTTATATATAAATATATATATATGTGTGTGTGTGTGTGTGTGGTTTATATAAATTTGATACGTACCTTATCTAGCTGAATGTTAAGCAAGGATGTATCAAGTACCATTTTTAAAGTCTTTGGTATGACGGGACGTGGGATTGAACCCAGGTCTCTTGGACCATTGGCGAACACTCGTAAATCTGCCCAGATAATAAAAAAAAGCGAAAAACGGTAGAAATCAAACGTTTACAACGGGGCTATTGGCATAATGGTCCGGGAGAAAATGTTTCAATCCCAGGTCGCGTCATACCAAACACTCAAAAGATGGTACTTGATACCGCCTGGCTTAGCACTCAGCACTCTAAGGTAAGGATCAAGGGTAAAGTGGAGCAATCTAGGGAAAAGTGTAGCGCCATCCCCTACACCTCGGTGTAGTAGCTATTGAAAGGGGAGCATTCGGGTGGTCCTCGACTAAGGTTGCCAAATTACTTACAACGGGTTTAGTTCTAATATTTCGTTTTTTTTTCAAGGAGTAACTTCGACAGACATAATATTTTTTTATTTTTATTACATTTTAACAGTTGAGGAAGTAGATAAAATATGGAGAATGTAAAAACGTATTGTCACGGTCTTTGATGAAACGAGCTACGCATGAACCCCAGTACCCTCCATCCCTCCCTTTCATTTCCCTTTTTCTTTTTTCTCATAAACCGCTCCACACCTCATAATTTCCCTCTTTCTCACTGAATTTAATCCATGTCTGTCTGGTCAAATCTCTGATGAAACCCGATACACATCACCTAACGTTGTCTATGAACCCAGATAGTCACTGTAAAAACCAATATCCCCTAACATCATCTCTCAAACCAATATCTATTTCCCTCTCAGTTCTTCCCTTACCTGTCTTTTGTCATTTGACCCTTTCCCTCCCTTTATACCTTTTTGCATTTTCCATTAGTTTATCTACTTCCTCAACTGCTAAAATGTAGGAAAACTCAGAAAATGTTTAGTCTGCTAAAGTTCTTCTTTGAATAAAGAACGAAATATTACCACTAAATCCATTGTAAGTATTTTAATTTATCCACTTTTCCACTTATTTTTATCACTTTTCTGATATCAAAATTAACTAATTTTACACACACACACACAAACACACACACAAACACACACACACACACACACACACACATAAATATATATATATATATACTCACTGCCATAGAGGTTGAGCACTCTGGCGAAGGAATTTTCGGCTGCCACTCGCATAATGCAAAGCTCTTCGAACGAATTGAGCACTCTGGTATCCGGTAGGGTATAAAATGTAAACAAATGAACGCTGCTGCAGCTGTTGCTACATAATACCCCATAATTATATAGCCAACGTGGTACGCTTGTTGACCAACCGGTCTGATATTAAGTCTAACGTAATGTTGGGCGGGTTTGGATCCCAGCTTCAAGCGTCCTACGTGTGTAGCTACACTGAAGAGTTGTGATACAACGAAGCAGTCTGTATGTGGATGAATATATATATATATATATATGTGTGTGTGTGTGTGTGTGTGTGTACGTATTAGATATTTCAGAAAAAAATTTAAAGCATTCCTTATAAAGTTTCTAAAACTTCATAAATTCCACAGCAAATACACCCCTCTTTAAAATTAATTTTCAGTAATATAATTACGTCACATACATTCGAAATAGGACGCTGCTCCTGGTAATAAGTTACTAAAAAATTGCTTTCCATCTATTTTTAGATTTGAATATATTTCAGAAGATTAATCAAATGTCAACATTGCTATGATAATAGTTTAATGCCCACCCCCAAATAAACGTTTAACGTTGCTAAATTCTTCAATTATAGATAATTGTCTCCTTAGAATACATTGTTCTTTTCACACACACACACACATACATGCTAATATATATATATATATATATATATATATATATATATATATATATATATATATATATTTCGTCTGTGATGGAAAAATGGCATCAATGATTATTTATTTATTTACTTACTAACTTACTAATTATTTGTAAAATAATTTTAAAAACAATCTGCTATCAGGTTGCCAATGTTTTTTTTTGTTTTTTTTTAAATCTCGAATTTGAAATATGTCGGTATGATGACCACTGAATGAGCTCAGTATCGCCAGGTCCAGAATAAATGGAAGTGTAATTCTCCCTGAAATCAATGTAAGGTTAAATGGCAATTCATTCAACTGAATAGATATCTCTCAATGTTGAATATCCCCTTATTTATTGAATAAACCTCGTATATATATATATATATATATATATATACATTCATATATATATACATACACACATATATACATACATCCATACATACATATATATATATATATATATATATATACGTAGTTTAGTCAATAAATAATGAGAATTACAAAAAAAAAAAGCACGATTGAAAAAAAATTTCAACGTATATAATCCCTGCATTGTTTGGGATTGGTTTTTGGCCAAAAAAAAATTTTAATCTCGCAAAAATGTTTGTTTTGAGGCCTTTTAAAATACTGAGAAACCAAACAGAATGCCTTTGGCTTGAACAGGGATATGTAATCAATTTTGGTTGCCAAGAAGTGCAAATGTAATTTAATGAGGAATATCTGATGAGTACGGAAAAGTATATTTTAGTCAAAAGAATTTTTACATGTGGGCTAAACATAGGTTTGCTAACACATGATAAAGTCGAAAAGACAGTATATGGAGTGGAAATACGCTGACTCTCAGGTAAATAAAAAGTCCTGAGTTGAGTGTGCAGTAAAGGTTATCCCGACTGACTTCTGGAATATAAAAAGATGCTAAACTGTTGATTTCTTTGAAAAGGTTCAAATGTTAACAGTGCCCCCTATTGCCGAACTTTTAAGCAATATTTAATCTTATTTATTGAATGAGCCTCATATATATATATATATATATATATATAAATATTTGTCTGACTGTTTTAGACGAAGCTTGATAATTTTTATCTATTGTCTCTATCTTTATTGCTATTTCCACAGCGTTTTGGCCGATATGTCCTCTGGTCTTCTTTAAGTGTTTGTCGAATTCTGGAACCAACATTGAGCTTTGAATCCACGGAGGTCTCCAGTTCTGATTCTGTTAGACTGTGACAACACCCCCTCGCGGCCCCCAGTACTTATCAACTTCGAAACAATTCTGCCTTGGCCGGTGATTCATCTAATGGTTCCGATAGGGGTATCACACATTTCTTTATGGCCACAAGAAATACAACTGAGGAAGTGGGAGAAAAAGAAGAAAGAACAAACGAACAATGTGGGCTTGGGTCAACTCAAAGTGCAAGAAGGGTGGTTCCCTGCATTCCCTGTGCATCTGCAGACTTACGCTAGCGTGTATTTCTAGCGAAATTTCAACAAAGCGACAAGGAATGCCAACTCATCCTGACTGGCCTTCCCCCACTGCTTCCTTCTGCTGACCGTTGTCGACTACCCCTCTGCGTCACACTTCGCCTACTGCTTTCTCTGAGTTCCTTTTCCAACTCCTCTGACTGGCGTTCCCTTGCCCACTTCCGGTCACGTCGAGATCTCGAACTCAGGTCTTTGTTTGGTTTCGCGCCAAAACAACCAAAAAGATTATCTGCTTGGCGCACCCCCTTCGTAGGTTATTTAATACCAAATCCTTTTTAAACATATATATTAAATATATGATTTGTTTCGGTTGGGTATTATGGCATATCAATCCATTGTAGGTTATTTAATGTCAAATCCTCTTTATACATATATATATATATATATATATATATATTAAATATATATGGTTTGGTTGAGTTTTATGGCATATCAACCATTGTAGGTTACTTAATGTCGAATTTTCTTTGTACATATTAGATATATGATTTTTAAATATATTTTCTACATAACATTTTTAAACAAGACTGAGCTCATTTTTTTTGGTACACAGTTAAATAGTTTTTTTTATCATTAAGGGTTTTTGGACTACTGTCTTCATCTTTATTGTTATTTCTAAACGTTTCGGCCGATATGTCCTCCTGCCTTCTTCAGGTGTTTGTCGAACTCCGGAACCTACACGGAAATTCGAAGTACGTCCTTTATTGAAACCACGGGGGTCGCTTGTTCTGATTCCGTTAGCTATAACCGGGTACAAGTGTTACATATTCCTGAATTGTTACTCGCCTGTAGTCAGGTTTGAACCTGTAACCACAAGATGATTGTCTCTTTAGAAGCTTAGGGAAACAACGCCTTACTTGACTCGGATTACTACTATTATGTATGATTATTCATCTATGCTCATAATCAGAATGTTTGCCTAGCCTTAATCGTCGGTCCCCATTTTGTATTCACCTCTATGCTTGGTCTACTCCGCAGGACATTGTAGCGTCCTATTTCAATTGTTGTGACGTAATTGTATTACAAAATTTCATTTTAAAGTGTGGTGTATTTGCTGTGGAATTTATAAAGTTTTAGAAGCTTGATTAGGAATGCTTTAAATTTTTTCTGAAATATCTAATACGTATATATATATATATATATATAGGTATTATTTGGTCCAGTTAAACCGGAGTTGGGAGTAATTCCATCAGGACAAGAAAACTATTGAAAAGTGAACATTTAAATTTTCCTGGTAAAGAGGTATTTTTTCTTAATGAAATATATATATATATATATATATATTGTGCTAATCCTCCAATATCCAGCTCTATCAATTATTTCGACTTCATCACATAAGAGCAGATGGTTTCCCTTTTTCTTTCATATATGGTCTACCATACCCGATTTTTCAATCTCACCAAACCCTACTGTCTCACCTTTGTATATTTTACCACAACTGCAAAGGATGGAGTAAACACAGTTCTTGATCTTGCTGAATTCTGTTGAGGTCTTGACCCGGAAGATACATCTCCGGAGAGTTGAACCACTTGTGAATACTGTCCTGATGTCATGGACTACATATCGTTTGGATCCTTTCGGCTAGTCCTTTGACATAGGGCAGATATAATGTGGTGAGTTTTCAGGTATTCTCCTCTATCCTCCAATCCAGGTTTCTTGGAGCCGATGATATGCGCTTTAGGTATTTGTTGCGATGGAGGTAGTGTCTCAAACTCATCCTAGTCAAGTAAGAACATTAGGTATATAAGTCCCAAAAATTCACTCTAAACTGTTCAGCAGGACACATAGCGCGACGGCAATCGGCGTCGGTTCCATAAGCTTCTAAAGTGACAATCATCTGGAGATTGCAGGTTCAATCCTGACTACAGTCGAGTAATAAGATAGGAACACTTAACACTTGTGGCTAACGGAATCAGAACAGGTGACTTCCGTAGATTCAATGTTCCGGGTAGGTTCCAGAGTTCGACAAACACCTGAAGAAGACCTGAGGACATATCGGCCGAAACATTGTGGAAATAACAATAAAGATGAAGACAATAATCCGAAAACCCTTAATGATATATATATATATATATATATATAATTTACTCATTGACCAGTCGGCTGGAGATGTAGAATATATCGACTAATTCTATGCAGAGGAGTGAGAACCCACCAACGAGTATCCTTGATATGAGACAAAACAATCTGATTGTGAAGTTCCATCAATGGTGGCGCTTTTGGAATTGCAGAGTATCCCTTTATTAACATTAATTCCGGGTCCACTCTAGCTCGGAATGGTAGCACCTGACCTGTGGGTCAAAAATGCTAAAGTGAATTGCTTGAAATAGGACTGTTTTGAGAATTAAACTTTATACTTATGCTAAAGTGAACTGTTTGAAGTAGAGCTGTTTTGACATTAAATTCTGTGTTAACAAAACTATACTAATACTAAAATGAATTGTTTAAAACTTTTTATCAAAATGGATTAATTCGACATTAAGTTGTAAGTAAAGTTGGTGACCGCAGTCGAGGACGACCAGAAGGCTCCCTTTTCAATAGCTACTACATCGAGGAGTTGGTGATGGATCTACTCCTTTCCTTGGATTGCTCCACTTTACCCTTGATACTTACTTTATAGTGCTGACCGTTAAGCAAAGCGATATCAAGTACCATTTTTAAGACTTTAGTGTGACTTGACCTGGAATTAAAACCCTGTCTTCCGGACCATTTGGGAATATTGTCCCGGGCCATTGACGAACACTCTACTCATTCGACAATAAAGGACCCAAAAAGGGTTGATACGCCTTAAAACCATAACTTACACACCACACGTTAAAAAAACACTATTTAATGCAGAAAACATCACAGAGCAAATGCAATCACGTAAAAATTTAAAAAAAAACATGATCGCCTTACAGAGAAATTTAAGTTTCAAGGAATATACGATGGACTGCAACATAGCAAGTGTCTCTAAAACAAACCAACGAAAGAAAACAAAAATTATCCAAAACCACTGAAAATTTATATTCTGGTTTGGAAGTGATAATTATTAAAAGGATTTGAGTGGAGAAAAGCATTTGGAAAAGGTTGTAGCTCCTTTGATGAAGCTAGAAAATTAATTCAAGAAAAAGATTCAAGAATTTAAATGTGTGTTTGCATTAATTGTTTATTGGTTCTTTTTTCGTGTAAATTGTTTTAAAATTCAGGTAAATTAGTTATGTTTTTTTAATTTAATATTGAAGCAATTTATTTGGGAGTAAAGAGAAATTGAATTTAGTTCCGATTTGTGCATCAAGGAAGAAATTTTACAAGTCCTCCTCAATCGAGTATAATCCCTGTAAAAGTTTTAGAATGATGATTTTTGGTTGGCTCAATTCTGTGGCATATAAAACCATTGCCCTTGTGAGTGGAGTCATATTCACCCAACCCCTCCGCTCGGGCAGGATGTGACATAAGGTTAACTTTTTTAAGCGGAGTTTAACAGGTTTGAATTCAGAGTTTTCCTTCTCCTAGACTAGTTGCCTCGCCAAGGCTGAAGAACCTAGTCTGCCCTACTATGTACCCATAGCTGGAGAAGATAGAGTAGAGTGTTAGCCAAATGTCCGGGAGACCTGGGTTCAATCCAGACATTAAACTAGGACCCTTCACACAAGAAGAACTCGACTCGGTTCTCAGAAAAATTAAAAATATGAAAGCTGCAGGGCTGGACGAAATTCCCCCGGAAGTATGGAAGACCAGGCAATTCGACGACATACTGCTCCGACACTGCAACGCAGTATACAATCAAAATCTGATAGACAGATGGATGAAAGGATGCATACTCCCCTTCCCTAAAAAGGGGGACCTCGGATTAACCAAAAACTACCGAGGCATAACACTAACATCCATAGCAGCCAAAATCTACAATGCCCTACTACGAAACCGCATAGAACCCGAAATCGAACACATACTTAGAAAAAACCAAAATGGCTTCCAAAGAAATAGATCCACGACCTCACAAATATTAACTATCCGTAGAATCCTTGAAGGTGTACGGGCAATAAACCTACAAGCGACATTAATTTTTGTTGATTTTACCAAGGCTTTCGATTCCATTCACAGAGGAAAGATGGAACAAATCCTACTAGCGTACGGCATACTTAAAGAAACTGTAGCGGCAATAACGATTCTCAATAGAAACACTAAAGTAAAAGTACGATCACCAGATGGAGACACAGAATACTTCGACATTGAAGCAGGAGTATTACAAGGGGACACGCTGGCTCCGTACCTCTTTATCATTTGTCTAGACTACGTACTTAGAACATCGATTGACTAAATCAAAGAGAATGGCTTCGAACTGACAAAGAAAAGAAGCAGAAGGTACCCCGCAACAACAATTACCGACGCCGACTACGCCGATGACATAGCGATAATGGCAAATACACCTGACCAAGCCGAAACACTACTGCATAGTTTGGAACGAGCAGCAGCAAACATAGGCCTCTATGTTAATGCACAAAAACGGAATATATGTGCTATAACCAAACGGGGGACATCTCCACTCTAGAAGGAACCCCTCTTAAACTAGTAGACAAATTCACTTACCTAGAAAGCAGCGTCGAATCAACCGAAAAGGATATCGAAACGAGGTTAGCGAAAGCATGGACAGCTATCAATAGGTTATCGATTATTTGGAAATCAGACCTAACCGATAAAATGAAACGCAGTTTCTTCCAGGCAGCGGTCACATCGATACTGCTATATGGCTGCACTACATGGACGCTCACAAAACGGCTGGAGAAGAAGCGAGACGGCAATTACACAAGAATGCTACGTGCAATCTTAAACAAGTCCTGGCAGCAACACCCCACAAGACACCAACTGTACGGCCACCTACCCCCTATCACGAAAACTATTCAAGTTAGACGAGCCAGACATGCAGGACACTGCTGGAGAAGCAGGGACGAACTCATAAGTGATGTACTCTTATGGACCCCCACACATGGCCGTGCAAAAGCAGGACGACCAGCACGAACATACATTCAGCAGCTATGTGAGGATACGGGATGTTGTCCTGAAGACCTACCTAGGGCGATGAACGATAGGGAGGAGTGGCGAGAGAGGGTCAGGGATATCCATGCTACCAGGCGATATGACGATGATGATGATTGCTATCTAACACAAATAATTTTATTTGAACACAGATAAATGGTTACAAGTATTGCTAAATCCTAAGCATTTGATGGCACACAGTTAAATAGTTTTATGCAACCGCATAGAACCTAAAATCGACAACATCGACAACATCCTTAGAAAAAAACAAAATGGCTTCCGAAGAAATAAATCCACGACCTCACAAATATTGACCATCCGTAGAATCCTTGAAGGCGTACGGGCAAAAAAAACCCTACAGGCGACATTACTATTTGTCGATTTTACCAAGGCCTTCGATTCCATTCACAGAGGAAAGATGGAACAAATCCTACTAGCATACGGCATACCAAAAGAAACCGTAGCAGCAATAATGATTCTCTATAGAAACACCAAAGTGAAAGTACGTCCACCGGATGGAGACACAGAATACTTCGACATTGTAACAGGAGTACTATAAGGGGACACGCAAGCCCCGTACCTCTTTGTCATATGTCTAGACTACCTGCATAGAACACCGATCGATAAAATCAGAGAGATCGGCTTCGAGCTGACAAAGAAAAGTAGCAGAAGGTACTATTTACCAACCCCTCCGCTCGGGCAGGATATGACACAAGGTCAATTTTTAAACGGAGTTTAACAGGTTTGAATTCAGAGTTTTCCTTCTCCTAGACTAGTTGCCTCACCAAGGCTGAAGAACCTAGTCCATCCTACTATTTACCCATAGCTGGAGGAAGAATAAGGGGGCTCATACCTTTCCCAAGGGTATTTGCCCGAAAGTGAACGTAATAGCGCGACTGGAGTACGAACTCGCGTACTACGATTCCGCAGTTCATCGCTTTAACCATTACACCACGAAGACAGAAGGTACCCAGCAAAAACAATTACCGATGCCGACAACGCCGATGACATAGCGCTACTAGCAAATACACCCAACCAAATCGAAACACTACTGCATAGTTTGGAACGAGCCGCTGCAGGCATTGGCCTCCATATCAATGCACACAAAACTGAATATATGTGCTTTAATCAAGCAGGCCACATTTCCATACTCGATGGAACCTCTCTGAAATTGGTTGACAAATTCACATACCTAGAAAGCAGTGTCTCATCAACCGAAAAAGACAACGACACACGGCTAACGAAGGCATGGACAGCTATCGATGAACTATCGGTCATATGGAAATCGGACCTGAACGATAAAATAAAATGCAGTTTCTTCCAAGCAGCGGTCGTGTCGATACTGCTGTATGGATGCACCACTTGGACGCTAACAACGGCTGGAGAAGAAGATATACGGCCACTACACAAGAATGTTGCGAGCAATATTAAACAAGTCCTGGCGGCAACATCCCACAAAGCACCAACTATACAGCCACCTGCCTCCCATCACGAAAACTATCCAAGCTACAGGAACCAGGCACACAGGACACTGCTGGAGGAGCAGGGACGAGCTCATAAGTAATGTACTTCTATGGACCCCCACATATGGCCGAGCTAAAGCAGGACGACCAGCTAGAATATAAATACATCAGCTCTGTGAGGATACGGGATGTAGCCCAGAAGACCTGCCAGAGGGGATGAACGATCGGGAAAAGTGGCGAGAGAGAGTCAGGGATATCCGTGCTAGCGGCACGACATGATGATGATGATGATGATTTAACTGTAGTAATCCTATTCAACCTTATTCATTCGTTTGAACACAGCAAATTGTTTCAAGTATTCCTGTGTAATGCTAAAAATTTCAGTTTAACATCAGTTATTTGTTTGCGTACACCTAAATGGTTTCAGACATAGGAAATATTCAGATATTTCTATTTGACTCGTACATGATACCTTATCAAATAAACTTTGTATTTATGCTAAACTGAACTGTTTGAAATAGAACTATTTTGACATTTAACAAAAAACTATACTAATACTAAACTGAATTGTTTGAAATTAAATTCGACGTTAAATAACTTTAAAAGAGTTGATACCCTGTGTTACGACCTGGGGTTTCGCTAGGACTGCAATAGCCGGCACGTAACGAGAATAATAAAAAAAAATATAATAACGAGAATGTCCCGTATAGGACGCAGTTCGAAGTTCCGTTCGAAGTTCCGTGAAGGTTTCAGAGTTCAACAAACACCTGAAGAAGGCCGGAGGATAAATCGGCCGAAACGTTGTGGAAATAACAATAAAGATGAAGACAATAGCCCGAAAACCCTTAATGATAAAAATCATCAAGCTTCGTCTCAGAAATTTAGACAACAAACACCTGAAGGAGGCCGGAGGACATTTCGGCCGAAACGTTGTGGAAATAACAATAAAGATGAACACAATACTCCGTAAACCCTTAATGATAAAAATCAAGGTTCGTCTCAGAAATTTAGACAACAAACACCTGAAGGAGGCCGGAGGACATATCG
>CAUZXS010006212.1:0-80000 GCA_963585895.1 Sepioteuthis lessoniana | reverse complement strand
AAACGGAAATGGAATCATGTCGTCTTTTCAAAGGCGACAATTTTATCGTTCCACCGTGTATAGATTCTTGAATTAGACAACTTTGCATTGTCTTCAAGTCACACACAAAGATTAGCAATGCACAATGTCTTTCGATCACGCAATGTACTCAACAGACAAGAGCTTGTAGCAAAACATTGAACAACTGATATCTTACTCTAGTAAATTATATGCAATTTCAAATTCCAGTACTTTTACAACTACCTGCCAGACATCTTTCCCACAAAATCTTTCTGCTTTTGGCGCACACTCAGATTGAATGCTAATTTAGAGGTTCGTTGGTTGGTTGGTTGATTGTATTTTATGGCATATCAACCTGTGAAATTATTCAATGCCAAACCCTGTCCTTACATTTATCAAATATATTGGATTTGTAAACTAATCATCTTTTAGAAAGATGATGGTTGTTTGGTATATTTGATTTTATTGCATACAAACCCGAAGTGGTAATTTAAAGCCAAATCATGCTTATATACATATGTGTATATATATATATATATATATATATATATATATATTTATGTATGTATTCATGTGTATATATATATATATGTATGCATATATATATTTATATACAGACACACACACACACACACACACACGCACATACACACATATATATATATATGTATATGTATGTATGTATGTATCTATTTATCTATCTATATATATATATATATATACATCGTATTAAGCGAGTTCTACACCAGTTGTGCTATTACGCTTGCTTTCGAAGAAATACCCTTGGGAAAGGTATGAACCCCCTTCCCCCTTGCTATGGGTTAAATAGTACCCCTACTTTTTATCCAGAATGATGGCTTTGGCATTGAATAACCTATAAAGGTTAATATGCTATAAAACAAAGGAACCAAACCATATATATATATATATATATATATATATATATATATATATATATATATATGAATTGGCATTTATACTTCCTTAACGTCTTCAATGCATCTCACACTTTTTACTCGTCTGGGCTTTCCTCCTATGTATATATATATATATATATATATATATATATATATATATATATATATATATATACACCGTAAACCATATTTGTTGATTTCATACTTAGGACAAGTGTGTATGGTCATTTGACGAGGTGAAGTTAATGTCTCTTCAACGAAATAAATGCGTAATGACACTGCAAGCGTGGTTGATTTTCTTCCAGTTACATTATATATATATATATATATATATACTCACACTTTTCTTTAAAACCTTTTTCCATCCTGTTATGCGTTTTGATATCAATAAACTCCCAACTCCGCTTTAACGGGACCGAATAATTCTACGATATATATATATATATATATATATATATATATATATATATATATATATATATGTGTGTGTGTGTGTGTGTGTGGGTCTAATTAGGTCTTAGAATTGACTTAAAGTAACAATCTATACAGAATATATAATATCAATATATTCTAATTGAGTGGTGAATGTATGGCTATTAACAAATTAGGATATATATATATATATATATATATATATATATATATATATATATATATATATATATACACACACACACACACATATATATATATAACAAACAGAGTAATTATAACATTGATATCAGTTAAAGCTCAACAGATGTAATTCGTTATAAATTTATTTCAACAAGCTGTTTTCTTTTGTATATTATGCATATTTATTCATAATTACCTAAATATCTGAAATAAAAAGAAAATATATTCCCGGTATAACTGTAAAAACTTAATCGAAAATTTTTCACCATGAAATGGATCATTCTTAAAAACTGATTCCTGAAAAATTATAATGGATTGCATCACGTTTTACTTCACACGCACGCACCCCCCCATATATATATATATATATATATATATATATACGAGGGGGAGACGATAAGTTTCCAGACGTTTTTGTATGGGTACTTTTATTGATAGTACACACAGGAAACTCTAGTCCCCTTCGAAGTAATCTCCTCCGGCTGCAATGCACTTGTTGTACCGTTCCAACAACTTCTAGAAGGCCCCATGGACGTCCTCTAGTGTGAGCGTGTCAATGACCTTCGTCATACCTTTATATTTAAACGAAGTACAAACAAATGACTTTTGCTATACTGAAATGTTTGAACTAGAACTGTTTTATCTTAAACAAATGACTGATGTTTAATCTATTTGCTAGTGATACGTAGCAATACTTGGAACCATTTAGATTTACTGACTTAAGCTGAAATGAATCGTTCGAAATAGAACTGTTTGAACCTTTAACCGTGTGTATCTAAAAACTGTATTTACAAATCATATATTTAATATGTATATAAACACAAGATTTGGCATTAAATAGCCTACAATAGTTGAATTGCCATTAAACCAAACCAAAAGTATGAATTTTATTGTTGAATCATCAATAAGTTTTGGATTTTTTCCCGTCATTGAGAATAAGTTAATTTACTTTTTGTTTTAGCATCTTCCAATCAACAGAAAAGATAAACCTTACCCATTTTGGAGCAACGTAAATTTTGACGATTCGATGAAACTGCCATACATAATTCGTTTTACTCAAGTGACTTTTTTTACTTTTTAATATATAACAAGCTCAAAAAAGAAAAAAAAAGCTATTCCTAAATTTCTCTTCTAACTTAAAGTGTTTATTAAAAGAACTCTTTTTTTGTTCAAGATTGAATTCACGATTGAATTTACAGGTCGTTAGGGATTGACTTGTGCACTGAATTATTGATATTCAAGCGATTTTTAAAAAAAATTATTGATTCAATTTATAATCAACTTTCTATTTAACTCTCTTTTCTAGCCGATTGTCACGTTGTCTCTATCTTACGTCTCACCAATCGGACAAGTGTGGCACAAGAACTTTTTAAAGTAGTTCCTGGAGTAGGGCTGTAACCCAGAAATGTAGCCGATCGTCTCATTGTTTTCCTGATACGCCGTCTCAAATCTAAATATCAATTAACGCTCCCTTGAGACATGAAGAGGTGTGTATATTTCTCAACCTCTTCGTAGATGATAGTACTCAAAGACAAATTCTCGTTTGGCTTGCTTCAGCATTATACTTTTTCGTTGGCGTATCACAGCTGAAGAATCCAGCCTGTCCGACAATTGGGGGTCTCCTCCGTAGTGGGGTGTCCTCGTGGTGTAAAGGTTAAAGCAATAGACTGCGGAATCGTAATACGCGAGTTCGTACTCCAGTCTCGTTATTACGTTCACTTTTGGGCAAATACCCTTGAGAAAGGTATTAACCCCTATATCCTCCCTGCTATGGGTTAAATAGTACCCAAACCGTTCTTCTAGGAGAATAGCTTTGGCATTAAATAGTCTACAAAGGTTGATATGCCATTAAATAAAGAAACCAAACCAAACCTATCCAACTATTGATTCATGGCGAAAATAGTTAGGTATATGCCTACCCCAATATAAAGAGAAACGCAAAGGACCGAGTCGAAGACTTGAACTCAGCACGTCGTCTCCATTCGCAACAATATTAACCGTATGCAATAAGAAGCTTCCCAATTCAAGAAGGTGACTCATTTTGATCCTTCACATGAACTTAGCAGCTTTACTGATATTCTATTAATGCAGATTCTATAAATATTTTCTTTTAGAAGTTTGGCTCATTGCAACCATAATTCCCTAAGAATCGTATGAGGAAGTACCCGTGGCGCTATAGGTAAGTGTTGATCTGCTGTTTCCAAGTAAGCAAGTTTGAACCCGAAAAGCGCTATACCGTTCACTTTTGGAAAAGTATAAATCCTCTTACCCTTTCCTCGTGGTGTGATGGTTAAAGAGCTGGACTGCGGGATTGTGGTGAGTTCGAACTCCAGTTGCTCTATTACGTTCACTTTCTGACAAATACCCTTGGGAAAGGTATGAATCCCCTTATCCTCCCAGCTATGGGTTAAATAGCATCACTGCTGATCTTCTAGTAGTATGGCTTTGGTATTTAATTACCAATGAAGGTTGATATGCCTTTAAATAAAGAAACCAAACTAAACACCTTCCTGCTTTGGGCTGAATAGTATTACGGCTGTTCTTTTTTAAGGGTGGCTTTGGCATTAAGTAACCAACGAAAGTTAATATGCTATTAAACAAATAAACCAATCCCAACCAATCTATCGTGTGATATAAAAATTACCAGTACCTAATAAAAATATGATACAAGGACATGTTTTATTCTAAAACATACAGGTATGTGATGTCAAAAAAAAAATCAGTTGAAACTGTAAAATACAGCTTGGCTTGGGACAAGGTTAAAATTCCACGGTGCCGTCACAAAGTGATGCACCGGAAGAGGGTGACCTGTGAATTGCATGACAGTTATTTCCGCACGACGATGATCAAACCTGTCACTCCAAAGAGGGCAGAAGTTGCATGTTCCGTTGGCCAGTTATGGGAGGTGATTGCGTGGGCGAAGAGGCGTGTCCATATCTCTGCGTGGGAGTTTGATGGTAATATAAGGTCGACGACTTTGAACGAAAGGCTGTGAAATTCACGCAAGCTTGTCCCGTCGTTACGCCGTGTGCGTTTTTTCGGCCATCGTCTAACTTACACCAAAGTGTCCAGGGCTCATAGACGAACGATTCGAATACCTCTCCTGATTGCTCCTACTTCACAGAAGCGTCCGTCGAGAAAATAAATATATATTTTTATATATATTACGTGTTGTCGTATGTTTGGCCAGAGCGAAACGTAACAAAGCAATAGAGATTTAGCCTGTTTTAAAGACTGTCTGAGATGAAGACCCAAGGAAGATGTTTTCAGTAAATTCTACGCTTCTGAAAGAGCGGAAGTATGTCTACATAGCGTATGTATTGTATCTAAGGATTCAAGTAATCAGCATAACTTCTTATATCGTTTATTCTTCTGAAAATCTACTTATTGGAACACAATGGGCTCTTTGAAAACAAATTCTTTATATCGATAAAAATAGAATATTCCAAGCTTATATATCAAGGAAATTATTAAAACTAAACTTTTTCTCAGAGTTGAATAACAACGAGGGAAGCTCTGTTTCACTCGATTAAATTTCTCGCCCCGTTAAAATGAAGAGTCAGAGGCAAGGCTCTAGAGCAATAGAACAGGAGCCTCACCGTCTGATGCACTTTTATTTTGGAGGAGTTCTCTTAACCCTTTGCGGAAAACAGAGTCAAAGTATTGTACGACTCATGCTTAAAGAATTCTAGTTAGATCATTGAAGTTAAGCAAAGATCATTCATCTTTTGTACTTAGAATGGGTGACCGCTTACTTACGCCAGATACTGTAAATATCTGATACCTGCGTGTCAGACTAAGCAGAGCTGAGTAAATAATTTAAGTTGTACAGACATAAGATCGATTGTATTATTTCTTCTGACACATACGATAATGTATTGACCGAAGTTAAATGAGAAAAAACCTGATACAGAACATAGAACGAAATTTGTAAATAAATTGATTGTATAATGTTCATAATTCTGCCAGTACGGTTTAAAATACTTTGATCGTATCCTCTGCAGAGGGGTAGGACTCCCCTCAACTCCCACAAAAAGGGTAGCCTATGGCAGTAAACGGCATCTAACGATAAGTCTCCAATTTAAAAGATCTGCAGAGTGAGGATTTATTCTTCATTGACTTTACTCACGGGTTCAATTTGACCCGGAGTCGTTGTACCTCCAAGATTCCCATTGATGGGTTAAGAAGATCTGTTAAAAGAATTATATGCATTCAATAAGAATTAGCAAAAAAAAAAAAACAACTTTTATTAAAAACTATAATAGATGCAAATAAAAACTTACAATGAACGTGATTCTTTAACCTCTCTTCATAAGATAACATGTGTCAGGTTAAAATATATATAAATTCAATCAAACCCAAATAAGGGGTTGTCCTCGTAACGTAATGGTTAAAGCGATGGACTGCGGAATCGTAGTACGCGAGTTCGTACTCCAGTCGCGCTATTACGTTCACTTTCGGGCAAATACCCTTGGGAAAGGTATGAACCCCCTTATCCTTCCAGCAATGGGTTAAAAAGTACCACTACTGTTCTTAAAGGAGAATGGCTTTGGCATTATATAACCTACAGAGGTTGATATGCCATTAAACAAAGAAACCAAACCAATCAAACCCAACAAAAACTGATCGATTTTGTCAAAAAACGTAAAAATTTAAAAATCGATTATGTCAAAAAACAGTAAAAATGGTAACATCAATTATGTCAAAAGCCGTTAAAATGGTACAATCGATTATGTCAAAAACACTTAAAATTGTAAAATCGATTACGTCAAAAACCGTTAAAATGTTAAAATCAGTTATGACAAAAGCCGTTAAAATCCTAAAATCGATTACGTCAAAAGACCATTAAAATCGATTATGCTAAAATCAACGATGCAAAACATGTTGCAAATGAAAAGGCAACGGAGAGGAAACTATGTTTTAAAAAGACTTGAAAAGATAGAAAGAAATACAGGGAAAAAAAACAATGAGATTGATTGAGTGGTTGATTATAACGGCATGTCAACCCATCCAGGGTTATTTTATACATAAAGATTAGGAACTCCGTTCATTGAATATCCATTTTTGCACTTTTCTCCTTTTTTTTTTGACATTTTTGATTCCAAGAGTTTTTTTATGCCTACGTTCCAGTCAAAGACAAATAATGTAGAAGCAGATCGATTTGACTCTTAGATAGAACCCCAGAAGTTTCTTCCATTTCTAGTCAGAGATAAGAAGAAGACGAAAATCATGAGCAATGTTGAAAATCATGAGCAGGCTGTCAAAAGGAGAAATGCACCTGTGTAAATATCATTTTCTAAATTTGAAATCATTTTCTAAATTTGAAACTCAGCAACCAACAGGCTGTTATATTAAATTTTTGATAGTACTTGGTAACAATTAATTGTACGCAAATAAATAAGTAATATTGAATCGAGTTACACGCCTTAGATAAAAACATTAACACTCCATCTACTGACCTCAAACCTAAAATCAAACAAATTGTAACAAAAAAAATGGCAACAATTATGGGATGAAAATACAACCGATTTTAAAAGAAAAGAAGCTGGATACTTATAATACCAGATGAGAAGAAACTGTCCTTACTCGACTACGCATTGGACACACCCAACTGACTCACTCCTTCATTCTGAAAGAAGAACCACCCCCAAAATGTCCATGTGGAAACCAATACTCAATCAAGCACATTTTGATTGAATGTACAAAACTCAACCACACCAAGAAAAAAGTTTTATTGGGCGAACAGCATGAAGGAACTACTTTAAAAAATTGCTCTCAAAAACATAACCAACTTCTTAAAAACAATTGGCCTCCTATTAAAGATATAGACTATGTTGCCAACACCTTCGACCATCAAATTTATATAAACAAAAAGCTTTGACCTATTTTCATACACTAATTCCGGACTATTTATTTACAATTAATATTCATTTTTATATATATACACACATACATATCAGAATTTGATACTCAATGACCCTAAGGGGGTGTCCTCGTGGTGTAATGGTTAAAGCGATGGACTGCGGAATCGTAGTACGCGAGTTCGTACTCCAGTCGCGCTATTACGTTCACTTTCGGGCAAATACCCTTAGGAAAGGTATGAACCCCCTTATTCTCCCAGCTATGGGTTAAATAGTACCACAACTGTTCTTCTAGGAGAATAGCTTTGGCATTAAATAACCTACAAAGGTTGATATGACATTAAACAAAGAAACCAAACCAAACCAATCAATGACCCTAAAGAGGTTGATTTGCCATAAAACCCAACCATCAGCAACCTGATAATATGCGTTTACAAATCATATATATCATATATGTGTAAAAAGGCTCTGGCATTAAATAACCTGTAGATGTAGATGTGCCATTAATTCCAACCAAACAATCAACTGCACTGCCGGCTGAGATTGTATGACACACCAACTGCACCCTTGCAGAGGGGTAAACCCCAATCCCAATAAATATATTGGGTATGGCATTAAACTGCACCTGACTAAGACCCTCTTGTCCAGTTGATTTTAGGGAAGGTGGAATAACTCTTCCTTGCTATTACTCCCATGTCCACTTTGATCAAGATTGGCAGTTCTGGCTATTGTCCCATCTATGGGTCAAACGTAATTGTTTAATTGTATACTTAAGATTATTAGTTCTCTAAAATTATACAGCTGTGTACAAATTATTTTTATTGATAAATAAAACTACAAACGTGAAGCAGACAGTGGATCTCCCAACCCACATTAAATAAAGCAGCCAATATCTGCGGGCAAGATGGTGGCTGTTGTTTTTTTTTGTTTTTTGTTTTTTTTGAAGACGTAATCATGGACAATATTATGCTTCCGAATTAAGACAACCGAAAGAAACAATCAAGTCAAAACGGACAAGAAAGCCGAGAACAAGAGTGCACTTGTTCCAGGATAACGCGCCTGTTCACAGTTCGCAGGTTGCAGTTGATGATACAACCTACTATTGCCTTGAATTAATCAGCAGATTTAGCTTGATCCGAGATCTTCCTTGTTATTAAAATTCAGATTCCACCTGCGTGTTCATTTTGTAAACAATGATGGGCTCATGTATGCTGTTGAGGAGTTTTTGAAGGATGGGAGTATAATGTTAGAGGAGTTATATTAAAAAATCGTTGAAAACAATCTTGTTTCTCCGGTTTCTTCTGCGAGAGGCTAACAACTTTTAAACAAACTTGGGTAAACACACAACACACACACACACATATGTATATAGTATTTACAACGTGTTCGAGTTTTATGACACAATAAACCTTAAGGTTTGATTAATGGCAATATATCTCTCTCTATATATATATATATATATATATATAGTGCCTTCAATAAGTTTCCAGCCTTTTTTTGTATAGACATTTAGAATTGTCGTAGATTCGTAAATATTCAGTATGTCATTGCTATAATTCTTATGAGATGACAGACTAATTTTTATGATTTCAGGTTCAAATGAACAGCTACAGCAGCAATTGGAATATACCCTACTAAAGCCTTATTGTCATATCTGGTGAATTTCAAAAATCCAATCTGGAAGTGAGGACACCTTAGAAGAACGACATGCAATAAAATTCTGTTTTAAACTTTGAAAAAATGCCACAGAAACGTATGGAATGCTTCAGACTGCTTTTCGACCATCTTGCATGAATCGAGTATCAGTTTGTGAATGGTATTAAGAGATTAAAGAAAGGCAGGGAGTCTGAGAGGGATGATGAGAGGTGAGGGAGGAGTTATGAAGTAAATAGACCAGAGTTGATTGGCCAAAGGTTTATGTTTAGGGTTACTATGTCGAGGTTTTAAGGGAGTTCAGGAAGATATTCCGTCGGAAGAGACCAGCACGCTTCAAATCGGGTCAGTGGCATTTGCAGCAGGACCATGCACCCGTCCACAGCTCCATCCTTGTCACAGACTATTAGACCAAGATAGGCATCAAGACAGTTCCTTAGCCTGCCTATAGTCAAGACCTTGCTCCCTGTGACTTTTACTTATTCCCTAACATCAGAAGCTGTCGTTATGAGACAAATGAAGAGTTGAAATAGGCTTTGACGAAGGTCATTAACACGTTCACACAAAAGGACTTCCATGGGGCCTTCGAGAAGTTGCTTGAACGGTAAAAGTGCATTACAACCGGAGGAGATTATTTCGGAGGGTAGTAGAGTTTCATGTGTGTACAACCAACAAAAAGTGCCCATACGAAAAAAAGTCTGGAAACTTATTTAATGATCGTCGTATATATATATATATATATATATATATATATATATATTAGAGTGTTCGTTGTCTCTAAATCACTTTGTGGGTATGTGTCGAACCAAGTACAATATAATATGGAGAGTGATCAATATCTAGGATAGAGCTATTATATAATAATAATAAATAAATATATATTAGATATGTGTATATTAGATTAGATAATATATATATATAATCTATCGTAAAGTTAGACGGGTTTCGATCCCGGCTTCGAGCGTCCTGCGGGTCTAGCTACACTGAAGAGTTCTGATAGAACGAAACAGTCTGTCTGTGGATGACAATATATACGCTTCCCCATGGGGGTTGAGCACTCTGGCGAAGGAATTGTCGGCCGCCCCTAGCGTAATGCAAAGCTCTTCGTAAGAATTGAGCACTCTGGTAGCCGATAGGGTATTAAAAAATGTAAACAAAGGCTGCTGCTGCTGTTGCTAAAAATAAAATACCTTAAATTCCCTTAGTCCACGTTGTCCGCTTGTAGCCGTGTGGTCTGAAACCTTAATGTATCGTAAAGTTAGACGGGTTTCGATCCCGGCTTCGAGCGTCCTGCGGGTCTAGCCACACTGAAGAGTTCTGATAGAACGAAACAGTCTGTCTGTGGATGACAATATATATATATATATATATATATATTGGAAGAAAATGACAAACAGACGAAAAGTCTGAAAATATATGTGCCATTTCAATTCAATTTGAAACTTAATCACCCGGGCCTGATATAAGAATTTGACAACCACAAACATCTATACAAACAAAGAAACCTAACAATAAGTCATTAATGATTTGAAAGATCAGCCCTTGAAAATAACAACAGTCAGCAATAAAGGAACATCAGCAAACCTGTCGAGTCATGGCGATTTTGACATCTACTCTCCCCTAAACTAATGATAACACATCAAAACAGGTGCTCTTACTCTTACCGTAGAATGACATATATATATATATATATATATAGTATTATATATATATATATATATATATATATATATATATATATATATATATATATATATATATATATATATATATATAATTCCAACCGGTAATGAAAACAACAAAACGGAAGTGGTCTAAATGAGGACAAAACTCTTCACCCCTCATCTACCCCTCCCACCCTTCTTTCCTGTGTCTATTCTGAATTATTTTATCCATTATATCTGAAGAAGTCCTGTTATTTTTGTTGTTTTTGATTTATCTCAAACCCATAACAGGATGGAAATGGAAATCCTAGTGAGACCGGTTTTTGTTTTTTCTTAAAGAAATATATATATATATACTCCCCTACCCGCGTTGGGTTGAGTTCTCTGACGAAGAAGTAATCGTGTTGCCATTAGCGTTTATTGCAAGCCTCTTCGTAGATGAATTAAGGTCTCGGCAACTGTTTGAACGGATGTATGTAAACAATAGTAATTGTGATTCATAACCGTTTAAAAATTTACTTCGCAGCTAATGTCTCAATGTGGCTGAATGGATAGAAACCTTGGCTTGGCGTTTGAGTCAACCAGGTTTCGATCCCAGCTACTGGAAGATTCTGTCTAGCCACACTGATGAGTACTGAGAGAACGAAACAGATCTGTCTGTGGATGACTATACATATATATATATATATATATATATATATATATATATATATAATGAGTGTCTGTGTGAACATTCTTGCTTATAAAATCAGTTTTCTTGCTTCGAAAAGGGTTTGGATATCATTGAATTCCGTTCCTGGTTCTTGGTAAATAAAATAAGTTTCTACCTCATGTCACTAAGAAGCGTTACTTGCCGCCAAGACTTGAACCAGGATAAAAGAAAGACACAAGTGACTTCCTCTCACTTTTCTCATGGCGATCAGCAAGGACAGAAAGTTCTTTCTGAAAAGGCAAGTTAATAATATATTGAATCAATAATCTTTGTACAACTTTGCGTGAGCAAAGTAGAATATGAACGAATCGGAAAACTGCTGATTCCCAAACGGCCGGTAGAATTTAGCTTGAATTCATTCTTGAACAAAAGAAGGTTACTCTTCTCAATATGGTGCAGTTCATTTATGGACAAAAGAACACAATTCAATAGGAGTCATACTTTCTAAGCTTAGAAGACTGATCGTTTGATTTTGTGTCAGGGTTCATCTGTGTTGCTGTTTCAGAGTCTGACTGACGAAAATACAAAAAAGACAAAAAACGAATAGTTATTTCCTTATACAGAACTAGGTAAGGCTTGGTGAAAAAAAAACAAAAAACAGACCATCTTTCAAAAATGAAATAAAAATCCATATATATATATATATATATATATATATATATATATATGTAGATAGATATTATATTATTATCATTATGTCTTATTAATGTAATTTTGATGGTCTTTCAGATGAGGAGTAGGTGATCATAGAACTGCTGTTTTGTGGGCATGACTCTCAATCAAACTATATATTCAATGTAGGTATATATATATATATATATATATATGGGAAAAAAACATAAATTAAAAAAAACTGTGCATTTTCTTATCATTGCAACAGTTTTTAATGAAACTTCATTTGCTTCGATTCACATAGGAAGTGATTATTTTCCTTTACAATTGTTGTCAATATCCCTTTAATTAAAAGGAAAAGTCATTACCAAAATTCTAATCACAATTTAAGATATCATATCAAGGAAAATATAATTCTTGGAGTTTTCTTAATTTTTTGTCGAATACGCCCAGTTCATCACTGTAGATGAGTACTTTCTGCAACGAGGGTGGTGACCCTTGGTACTTGAACATAGGATCCTGGCATTAACCGACAACTGGAGTGGTCACATGACTTGCAATACAGCACTTTGGTCGTTACTAGGCTTAACGGGGGGGGGGTCGGAGAATGCGGATACTATCAATCAAATAATTATTCCAAGCCATCGCACTAATATTATTGTCTTGTTAAAAAAATAAAACGGATGTTGTGATTCGTTCTGAAGCGGTGAACACATAGAACCTTCCTTTTATAGATTCCAGACCTGAGAAAAGTAAGTGGTTTCTACCACTTTAACTGTATGGACGTTTATATTTGTTCCTTGAACTCAGGTATCTCTTGCATAGCCTAGGAAGGGAACTGAGTTCCCTAATCGTATTATGTAAAGTTAAATGTCTTATATAAATTGATACGTACTGCTTCCTACCGTTGGGTTACTATCTTTAACCTAATGCATAATGAGAAACAGTGTGTTATGCACGATTCAATATCTCGTTAAAAATTATAGTATCGACTGTATTCTTTGAATTTCTCTTGTGGCTAACTATCTTTCTTGTGATCTAATCCTATTTTATCAGAATATAGTTTGAAAACAATACCTGAGGATCAACTATGGTAAGATAGTAACATCTGAAAGAAGTTAACTCAGCATAAACAAATGGATAGTATTGAATCGAATTATTAGTGTTAGATAGCAATATTTGAAACTATTTAACTGAGTGCAAACAAATGATTAATATGAAACAGAATTATTTGAGCTATATAAGAATACTTAAAACCATCTGGTGGTATGCAAGTCAATGGTTAATTTTGAATCGAATTATTAGCGTTACATAGGAATATATTAAACAGTTTACCTGTTCGCGAATAAATGGTTATGGTTAAATGATGTTATTAGAGTTTGATAGGAATACTTGAAACTAAATATATCTGAACAAAAAACGGAGACCGAAACGTTTAAACATAAAGAAAACTTCCCTTGCGAATCGTATATATATATATATATATATATATATATATATATATATATATATATATATCTGTATATATATATATATATATATATATATATATATATATATATATATATCTGTATATATATATATATATATATATCTGTATATATATATATATATATATATATATATATATCTGTATATATATATATATATATATATATATATATATATATATATATATATATATCTGTATATATATATATATATATATATATATATATATATATATATTGAACAAATAAATAAGGATACTTGTAATTTTGCTAGTAGATTACACATGGAAGATAGGTTAGGAGAATTTAAAAAGGAAAAAGCTTATATTCTATTTAAGGACCATAAACCTAATTTTGAAAATAAGTTGCAAACCAGACTGATTAACCCCTTAAAAACAGAGTTAGGTAGGATATCTAAGTATATCATTCAAAATATTGTAACTAATGTGAAAAAAACTAACCATAGTAATCTTTGGGGGAACTCATATGAGACCATTGAATGGTTTAGGAGGATAAAAAATAAGAGTAAAGCGACTTTTATGCAATTTTATGTCATTGATTTTTATCCTCCTATAACTAAAAATATTCTAATAGATATTATTAACTACGCCCGTAAATATGTTGATGTAACTAATGAACAATATGGAATAATATTAGCTTGTAGGAAAACAGTTATAAAAAATAATGACTCAACGTGGGTTAAAAGTGGTTTAGATAATTTTGACGTTCCAATGGCGGGTGGGGGAGTATGATTCCTCCCAAATCGCAGACCTTGTAGATTTATATATATTAAATATACTTACTAGAATCATTAGTCCTGAACAATTAGGGTTATACCATACGATGGTTTATTATATCCCAAATAGTAATGGCCCATTTTGCTCTAACATACAAAAGAAGATTATAAGGGCTTTTAAGTTTTTAGGGTTCAAGATAGAAATCTCTTCTAATATTAAGATTGTCAATTTCCTGGATGTGACTCTAGACCTCTCGAATAATTCTTATAAACCGTTCATAAAGACTAATCAAAACCCATCATTTATCAATATTAATTCAAATCACCCTAAAAACATAATTAACAAGTCCCAAAAGCAGTAAATTTAAGAATATGTAAACTATCAGCAAATTAAAAAAAATTCAAATAGAGTAGTAAGATGTATATAGATGCCCTCAAAAATGGCGGTTTTAAGGAAGAGTTTAGGTATTTAGAAGAAAATATAACAAATGATATTAATAAAGAAAATAATAAGTATGATCATAAAAATAAAAATAGAAAAAGAAAAATTATATCGTTTAACCCCCCTTTTTGTAAACTAGCTAATATAAATGTAGGTAAATATATTTTGAAACTGATAGATAAGGACTTTAAACAAGATAATGTATTACATAAAATATTTAATAGAAAAACTTTGAAAATTAGTTATTCCTGCACTAAAAACATTTCTCAAATAATAAATAATCATAATAATGAGATAATTAAGGAATTTCAGAACCGAGCAAATAATAATAATAACAATAAAAATAGTAAAAAAATAGAATGTTATTGTAAATCTCGAAGTGACTGTCCTATGAATGGTTTATGTAATTTAGATAATGTAGTATATCAAGCAATTATTTATCCAAAAGAGGATATAAATGATAGGAAATCTTATAATAGAATTTCGTCCACGAAATGGAAGATTAGGTATGGCAACCATAAATTCTCTCTCTCCCATGAGCATCTAAAAAATCAAACTACTCTATCTAAACTTTATTGGGGTTTGAAAAATAAAGGTTTAACCCCTGACATTCAATGGTCCATATTAAAAAGATCTAATACTCCAAAGTCTTTCGACAGTAGATCCTATTTACCCAACCCCTCCGCTCGGGCAGGATATGACACAAGGTCAAATTTTAAGCGGAGTTTAACAGGTTTGAATTCAGAGTTTTCCTTCTCTTAGACTAGTTGCCTAACCAAGGCTGAAGAACCTAGTCTGCCCTACTATTTACCCATAGCTGGAGGGAGATAAGTGGGTTCAAACCTTTCCCAAGGATATTTGCCCGAAAGTGAACGTAATAACGCGACTGGAGTACGAACTCGCGTACTACAATTCCGCAGTCCATCGCTTTAACCAGTACACCACGAGGACAGTAGATGCAATCTGTGTTTAGAAGAAAAAATGCACATTTTGCTTTTTCCAGAACCAAAAATATTATTAAATAAGAGAAGTGAATTAATAGCTAGGTGTAGACATAGTTCTAAATTCAAACCATAGATAATTAACTTAAATTTAAAAAAAAGCATTGAGTTAAACTGAGAATTAATGGAAATGAATAAATAAAAAAAAAAGTTAGATAGAAAATTGTGAAAAAGCATATCGTATATACGTACTACTCATAAAAAGTGTAACTGATTAATAGGTTCTAAATAGTTTTGAAATTTTAAAATAATTTAAAATAAGTTAAATCTTTGTTTAATTTAATATAATTATTACTGTATCATTACGTTAAGTTACTGAATAAAGTTTAAATCTGATTTAATATTAAATCTGTAATTTAAGTCAAAAATTAATTAGAATTTAAAAATTAAAATAAAAAATAAAAATTTAAAAAAATATATTTACTACATTTCTAACCGAAATTAAAATAAAAACGGAAGTGGTCTAAATGAGGAGATAACTCTTCATCCCTCTTCTGACCCCTCCCACCTTTTTCTGTGTCTATTCTAGTTTTTTTATCCATATGATCTGAAGAAGTCCTGTTAAATTTTTTTTCGTGTTTTTGAAATTTAATTGTTTTAGGTATTTCGATTTAACGTTAACAGCCCTTAACAGTTCTATTCGAACACAACTTAATGGTTTTAAGTATTTTGATTTAACGCTAATATGTTATATAGTTATTTACACGTTCATTCAGCATCACAACGACACCATAATTAAGACGCATGAAGGAAGGAAGACGCAAGAAGAATTAAGATGCAGGAAGGAAGACACAAGAAGACTTCTTTAGAAAAATATTCACCTCTCACTTTATTTGTAGGGTTTGAGTGTGAGAGGATGCTGGATACTGAACATTATCTTCATATTTTGACCCCACTGTTATGACCGTCACGTTGTGTCTTTCTTGTTCTCCTGATGTTGGGGTCAACTCCATCGGGGATTTTCCGAGTGCCCCCTCAGTCGAGTGTGGCCTTCCCTACCACATCTGGTCTCTACTGTCTTGAATTCGACTGTGAACTCCCTGGGACCCAAACTCAACTGAGTTAAATAATAACTCTACGCCCACATGATCGCCTACTGGATCTTTGAAATCGAATGTTTAATCGTCATCAAGCGGAAATAACTGTCATGCAGTTCAGAGGTTACTCTCTTCCGGTGCATGACTGTAATGGCACAATGAAACCTTCACCTTGTCCCATATCATAAGCCTTAATCCGCCCAGGCGATCTCTTTCGATTACTGGCCGTTGGAATGTATCACTTCATTCCGGTGTATCACCTAGGAATAGCATTTTTGGGGCTGGGTCGAAGGTCAAAATATAACATTCATCCGTTAATTATTTTTCAAAATTCCACATGTGGAATTTTCCTCACGTTCGTCTCCATCAACCTCACACATATTTTACAGAATAATTTACAAGGACAATGATGGCTGAAAACATAAAAAAAGAATCACATGAACTACAGCAACAAATTCTTACTTAGAAGGCGACCTTCTCTCTATGTAACACTTGCCCGGCTAATTATTATCTAAATTTCTCTTACTATCTTTGCGTGGTTGGCCATCTTGACATGTGTGCATCAAGGTACCATACGGATGCATTTTTTATCTTCTCAACACAACGGGCCCTCCATAATTCCTTGAAGAAATTTCAAAACCCTAAAAGGACCATACTCTGGTCCATATCCTGGTCACAAACTTAGTGACCCTGGTCATTCCAGCAATACATTTCGCCTGGATTCCTCATGACCACACTCCAGTTTTTTGCTCAACAGGTTCCTACCTGGAGTAACCGGAGAATTTCATAAACTAAAACACAATATCTTCAAGGCTCAAAGCATTCCACAAAAATCCACAAAAATCATGGCCCAAAACAAAGTATCACGATACATCCGAATGTATCACAATCTGGCACGCATGCTGTAAACCACCTAAAATAGTCCACGCAAAATACTAATTAGCAATGTGTTACCCATTTTTTTTTTCATTAAGTTTCTATTTCCATGCCCATTGGTTTCCAAGCCCTTGAGGAAACATGCTTTACCTGATCAAACCCGTGCCGAGTTTCTTTTCAATTTAATCAGGAACCCTCTTGGCTACCAATATATAGGCACCTCGTCTTTCCCAGATCCGTTTCACTTTACCAAATCACACACGAATCCAAAACACCATTGTGACTGAAAGACTTAGACATCATCCACAAATATTTGGAGTAGGCCACGCCTTTTTTCTCTTATTCCATTCTCGGAACTCCAAACTAAAAAATAGAACAGCTTCATGAGCCGGCGAATTCTCCGATAGAATTGCTTTCTTTGCCGTCTACCCATCAACAATCTGGAACCAATTGGATGAATGTCTGTCCTACTCTCACGTCAGCCCACGATTTCCTCAAAAACAGACCCCCCCCCAAATATTTCCAATTCCACGAAAACCCCAAATTTAAAAAAAAAACAACCTTAGAATCAATATAATTGCAAATATTTGTAAACCTAGAATAAAATCCTCTGTTAATGGTTTTCGTCAAATTTCATAATATGAACAGGAAAAAAAAATTCTAATGTCGCCTTTAAACTCAAACAAACTCAAAAAGTTTCACTTTACAACAAGTCAAAACAATATTACAATCACAGTTCAAAAATGTTCAGTTTTCTTTACTTCTTTTTTTTCAATCTATGTAGTGATGTACTGTCTATTTTACTAAAAATGTCTGTTCTTTCTTTCTTTCTTTCTTTCTTTTTCAATATGCTGTGTTCAACAATGTTCAAGTTTCTCTTTTTTTTTCTTTTCGATTTTTGTTTTTCTCCATTTTCATTGTCCTGTAGCTTTTTGTTTTTGTTTTCGTTTTCATTTTCTTTTTTTTTCCATTTTTTTTCATAATAAATTGCTCATTCAGTGTCCCTTTTTTTTCCAACCTTATATCTACCTCTCTGTCTTTACCTTAACACGATAACTATAGGTTTGCTTCCCAGTTTATTCAATTTCAGTCTATAGTACCATAAATTAAGCCTGATTTATAATACAACTTTCTCAATAGCTTACGAGCATTCTACTTTTTTTTTTCTTTGCACAAAATATCCCGGGTTTTTTTCTCTCTAAACAACCCAAACTTTTATAAATTCTGCCAACATTTCCTAATTCAAAATATTTCCGAATCTGCGAATCTTCGCCACACTTGGTTCTGTCAAAATTCTGCGCATCTCTTAATTACATCCAAAACCCTGTTTCAAAATATCTTCCCCAATAACAATCTCAAAGCTTCCCTCCAGGGGAACTCACAAAATACCTGTCTGCATCGTCAGACCCAAAAAACATCTGTCAGACACAAAAAACATCTGTCAGACACAAAAAACATCGTCAGACACAAAAAACATCTGTTACTCTGCCTCCACGGCAAGACCATTTTCAAGACAATACCTATGTCTTCAATAATTGATATCCACAATTTCCACCGCAAAACAACCGGCCTGATTCTACCAGCGCCGAAAATATCGATTCTCCCAACTTCATAAATATCGAAAAAGTATATGCGCATTATTCAGACAAACCACCAATGTGCGAGATGCTTGGACAATCCCATTAATGCTCCCAAGATTCCATCTTTTGGATTAAAATTCTCTTTTCCAATCCACAAGTTCCAAACATAAAAATTTGCCCAAAAGATCTTAACTATAGATATGCGGGATTCCAAATCTTGGACTGAAATTCTAATTTTCAATCACCACTTGTCTGGACCAATGAAAAGCTAAAACGATTTTTTTTTTACTCACAAAGACCAATTTGCGATAAAAAAAAATCCCCATTCATAAAATTTATCATAAAATTTATTGTTTACGATAAGCTGTCTATCAAAAAATAGACAATGACTGTCCCACAGCACTCTTTTGTTTTCTTTCTCACCTCTTTTTTCCTCCCTCACTTCGATACACTATTACACATAGTAGTAATTTCAATTTTTATCTAGGGACCACACATTTTAAAAAAAAATTATTTTCAATTTTATGCTTCTAGAAAGGCCCTTGTCATTAAAACAAATCTTTCACTATTTTACCCAATTTAAATAACAGAGAGAGATAGAAGTTACATGAATGAGCGCTCTACTTACATTTTTTTTCTCTTTTTTCTTTCAGTCTTTTTTCTGTTCTTTTCCCGTCGGTCTGTTCCTTTCTCCTTCCTCTTTTTTGTTGCTAGTTTGTTCTTGTTTCTTTCTTTCTACTTCTATCAATTCCAGCATCTTTCTTTGTCCTTCTTGTTGATGTCGTGTTGTGATGCTTAAAACTGCAGTTTACGGTAACTAGGTTCATTCTGAGTCCTTGAAGAACTCGCCTGGCACAAGCACCAAATTAAAGTTATGTTATATAGTTATTTACACGTTCATTCAGCATCACAACGACACCATAATTAAGACGCATGAAGGAAGGAAGACGCAAGAAGAATTAAGATGCAGGAAGGAAGACGCATGAAGACTTCTTTAGGAAAATATTCACCTCTCACTTTATTTGTAAGGTTTGCGTGTGAGAAGATGCTGGAGACTGAACAATTTATTCATATTTTGACCCCACTGTTATGACCGTCACGTTGTGTCTTTCTTGTTCTCCTGATGTTGGGGTCAACTCCATCGGGGGTTTTCCGAGTGCCCCCTCAGTCGGGTGTGGCTTTCCCTACCACATCTGGTCTCTACTGTCTGGAATTCGACTGTGAACTCCCTGGGACCCAAACTCAACTGAGTTAAATAATAACTCAACGCCCACACGATCGCCTACTGGATCTTTGAAATCGAATGTTTAATCGTCATCAAGCGAAAATAACTGTCATGCAGTTCAGAGGTTACTCTCTTCCGGTGCATGACTGTAATGGCACAATGAAACCTTCACCTTGTCCCATATCATAAGCCTTAATCCGCCCAGGCGATCTCTTTCGATTACTTGCCGTTGGAATATGTCACTTCGTTCCGGTGTATCACCTAGGAATAGCATTTTTGGGACTGGGTCGAAGGTCAAAATATAACAAATAGTCCTTACCAGTTCTCTTCGGTACACAGTTAAATGGTTTCAAGTATTTTTATTTAAGGCTAACAGTCCTTTAGAGTTCTATTCGGACACAACTTAATAAATTCAAGTATTTTTATTCAACGCTAACAGTCCTTAACTGTTCTATTCGAACACAGTTAAATGGTTTCGAGTATTTTGATTTAACGCTAACAGTCCTTAATAGTTCTTTTTGTTACACAGTTAAATTGTTTAAAGTATTTTTATTTAAGGCTAACAGTTCTTAAGAGTTCTATTCTAATACAGTTAAATGGTCTGAAGAGTTTTGATTTGACGCTAACAGTCTTTAACAGTTCTACTCTAACACAGCTTAATAAATTCAAGTATTTTTATTTAGTGCTAAAAGTTCTTAACGGTTCTATTTAAACACAGTTAAATGGTTTCAAGTATTTTGATTTAACGCTAACAATCCTTAACAGTTCTACTCGAACACAGGTTAATTAATTCAAGTACTTTTATTCAACGCTAACATTCCTTAACTGTTTTAATCGAACAAAGTTAAATGGTTTCAAGTATTTTGATTTAACGCTAACAGCCCTTAACAGTTCTATTTGAACACAATTTAATTGTTTTAGGTATTTCGATTTAACACTAACAGTACTTAACAGTTCTATTGTAGCACAGCCTAATGGTTTCAAGTATTTTGATTTAACGCTAACAGTCCTTTACAGTTCTTTTCGTTACACAGTTAAATTGTTTCAAGTATTTTTATTTAAGGCTAACAGTCCTTAACCGTTCTATTCGAACACAGTTAAATTGTTTCAAGTATTTTTATTTAATGCTAAACATCCTTAACAGTTCTATTCAAACACAGTTAAATTGTTTCAAGTATTTTGATATAACGCTAACCGTCCTTAACAGTTCTATTCGAACACAGTTAAATGGTTTTAAGCATTTTTTTAAAGCTAGCAGTCCTTAACAGTTCTATTCGAAGTCAGCTAAATGGTTTCAAGTATTTTGATTTAACTCTAACAGTCCTTAACTGTTCTATTTGAACACAGCTAAATGGTTTCAATTATTTTCATTTAACGCTAACAGTCCTTAACAGTTCTATTCGTACACAGCTAAATGGTTTCAAGTATTTTGATTTAACGCTAACCGTCCTTAACAGTTCTATTCGTACACAGCTAAATGGTTTCAAGTATTTTCATTTAACGCTAACAGTCCTTAACAGTTCTATTTGTACACAGCTAAATGTTTTCAAGTATTTTGATTTAACGCTAACAGTCCTTAAGAGTTCTATTCAAACACAGCTTAATTAATTTAAGTATTTTTATTTAACGCTAACAGTCTTTAACCGTTCTACTCTAACACAGCTTAATAAATTCAAGGATTTTTATTTAACGGTAACAGTCCTTAACTGTTCTATTCGAACGCAGCTAAATAGTTTCAACTATTTTGATTCAACACTTATGTTATATTTTGACCCCTCGCCCCGGCCTAAAAATGCTATTCCAAGGTGATACACCGGAAGGAAGTGACACATTCCAACGGCTAGTAATCGAAAGAGATCGAGTGGGCGGATTAAGGCTTATGATATGGGACAAGGTGAAGGTTTCATTGTGCCATTACAGTCATGCACCGGAAGAGAGTAACCTCTGAACTGCATGACAGTTATTTCCGCTTGATGACGATTAAACGAGATGTGGTAGGGAAGGCCACACCCGACCGAGGGGGTTCTCGGAAACCCCCGATGCAGTTGTCAGTAGAATTCCAGACTGTAGAGACCAGATGTGGTAGGGAAGGCCACACCCGACCTCGGAGGACCTCGGAAAGCCCCGATGGAGTAGACCCCGACATCAGGAGAACAATAAAGACACAACGTGACGGTCATAACAGTGGGGTCAAAATATGAAGTTTACGTTCGGTCTCCAGCATCCTCTCACATGCTAACCTTTTGAATCCTTGCAATAAAATGAGAGGTAAATATTTTTCTAAAGAAGTCTTCTTGTGTCTTCCTTCCTGCATCTTAATTGTTCCTGCGTCCGTTATTCCTGCGTCCTTGTCGTTGTGTCGTTGTGAATTATTCTACATATATATGTGCACGTATGTAGATGTGAATCTGCATTTGTGACTATATAACACTAACAGTCCTAAACAGTTCTATTCATACACAGCTAAATGGTTTCAAGTATTTTGATTTAACGCTAACAGTCCTTAACAGTTCTGTTCGAACTCGGCTAAATTGTTTCAAGTATTTTGATTTAACGCTAACAGTCCTTACCAGTTCTATTCGAACACAACTAAATGGTTTCAAGTATTTTCATTTAACGCTAACAGTCCTTAACAGTTCTTTTCGTTACACAGCAAAATGGTTTCAAGTATTTTGATTTAACGCTAACAGTCCTTAACAGTTCTATTCGAACTCAGCTAAATGGTTTCAAGTATTTTGATTTAACGCTAACAGTCCTTAACTGTTCTATTCGAAAACAGCTAAATGGTTTCAAGTATTTTGATTTAACGCTAACAGTCCTTAACAGTTCTATTTGAATAAGGTTAAATAGTTTCAAGTACTTTGATTTAATGCTAACAGTGCTTAACAGTTGTATTCGAACACTGTTAAATGGTTTCAAGTATTTTGATTTTACGCTAACACTCCTTAACAGTTCTATTGAAACACAGGTTAATTAATTCAAGTATTTTAATCTAACGATAACAGTCCTTACCAGTTCTATTCGAACACAGCTAAATGGTTTCAAGTATTTTTATTTAACGCTAACCGTCCTTAACAGTTCTACTCGAACACAGCTTAATGGTTTTAAGTATTTCGGTACAACAATAAGACTTCTTTCTACAGAAGCTGTTTAAATCTGACAACCCAAGTTTTTTCCATTAAACAAAGAAGCCAACAAAAACTGAACGTCAGATAACCAATCCTGATATGTAGTCCCTATCCTTTGAACCTTTGTTTGAGTATGATATCGAAAAGTGTTCCGTTTTCTTTTTTTTTTAATAATGTTTTGTTAATCTTTTGTGACTTTATATTGTTTAGTGACTTTTTGTTATTATTGTTATAAGTATCGAGAAAAAACCTGTTTCAATAGTTAGAGCATTTTTTATGCGAATGGATCTTACAAACAACTAATAAAAATTCAGTGTATCATTTGGTCGGTTGAGTGTTAAAACTCGATCCTTACGACAAGAGGTGTGAGATTTTCTCACTATTTGGCGTCATCTGTTCCTGGCAGGTCTAATTGAATACCCGATTTTTGTAAAAGTGATTGATTGCAACAAGAGCCAAGATAAAGATAACCGTACGAATAATTCATGGATTTAACACGGATTTTCTCCTCTAAGGTCTCCCGGAGTTTGTTTCAATTAAATTCGTTTCGGTTTCTTTAACAGATACTGATCCAGGACGTTGTATAAAGAATTATGATGATTGATTGATTATTTTGATTTTTTCTTCTTTTCAACAATATAAATACCATCCACAAGAATAGAAAAGGCGTTTAAACATTAAACATAGAATAAGAGTCGTTTCTCTGAATGTTGTTAAAAGCTGAGATTATTTGAACAAGAATTGTTTTTTAGATCATGAAATATATCAGTTTTACCATGTATCGTCTATATATTATTTATTCCATATATAGACAATATATTAATACGATTGTGCCCGTGGTGTAATGGTTATCATCGGAGAAAATGGACACGACGACGCGAGTTCAAATTCTGGACGAGAGTGATAGCATTTCACATAGCACTAATACCATGGGGAAAGGTATGAATCATATTATTCCCCCTACAGCTATGGGTAAATAGTTGGGCAAACTGGTTCTTCAGCCTTGGTTAGGCAACTAAATCTAGGAGAAAGAAAACTCTGAATTCAAATCTGTTAAACTCCGCTTAAAAATTGACCTTGTGTCATATCCTGCTCAAGAGAAGGGGTTGGTAAATAATACGATTAATACGATTGTAACTGCCTACCTTTATTTACCACCTGCTTTTGGCATGAGACACGCTTGAAAATAGGATAGAGACAGTGAGATGAAGATAATGAAACTATTTCATAGCTTTGTTAAAAGAACAATCAAAATTATTCCCTTTTCAAAGTTATAAAACATTAAACATGAAATTTTAAATTGTTTCTCCTCATGCTGTTAAAATCTGAGATCAATTGAATGAACAAATTCTTTATATATAAAATATCAATTATACTGAAACACAGGGCTCATTAGAAATGACGCCAAATTTCTACAAACACCAGGAATATTAAATGAAATGGTTCCATCTATGAGTCAATTAGAATTGTTCGTTGGTTAGATGGTTGGTTGTTTTGTTTTATGGCATATAAACCCTTTTCGAGTCATTTAATGCCGATCAAGTCATTTTGATAAAAAAAACAACTTTTTTTTAGTTTGGTTTGGTTTTATACCATGTCAACCATTGTAGGTTACGAGGTGCATACGATAAGTTCCCAGACGTTTTTCGTACGGGCATTTAAAATTGGCGTACCCTCTTCAAAATTCAGTATGTTATTGCTATACATCTTATGAGATGACTAACCAATTTTTATGATTTCAGGTTCAAATAAACAGCTACATCAGGAATTCGAATACACCCTACAAAAGCCTGGTGAATTTCAAAAATGCAATCTGGACACTTAGAAGAACGATATGCTATAGAATTTTGTTTCAAACTAGGAAAAAATGCCACAGAAATATGCGGAATGGTTCAGACTGCTTTTGGAGCATCTTGCATGAGTCGAGCATCAGTTTTGGAGTGGCATAAGAGATTAAAAGAAGGCAGGGAGTATGTGAGGGATGATGAGAGGTGTGAGCGGAGTAAGGAAGTAAATACACCAGAGTTGATTGGCCAAACGTTTAGGGTTGCTATATTGAGGTTTTAAGGGAGTTCCGGAAGAGATTCCGTCGTAAGTGGCCAGCACTCTTCAAATCGGGTCAGTGGCATTTCCACCAGGACAATGCACCAGTCCATAACTCCATCTTTCTCACAGACTATTTGATTAAGTTAAGATGGGCATCAAGACAGTTCTTCAGGCTTCCTATAGTTCAGACCTTGATCCCTGTGATTTTTGGTTATTCCCTAAGCTCAGAGGCTGTCGTTATGAGAGAATTATGGAGATGAAAGAGGCTGTGACGAAGGTCATTGACACGCTTACATAAGAGGACCTCCATGGGGCCTTCCAGAAGTTGTTGGAGCGGTACAACAAGTGCATTGCAGCCGGAGGAGATTACTTTGAAGGGGAATAGAGTTTAATGTGTGTACTATCCATAAAAGTGCCCATACGAAAAAAGTCTGGAAACTTATCGTATGCACCTCGTATTTAATGCCAAATCCATTTTTATACATATTAACAGTTCTATTTCAAACAATTCAGTTTAGCATAGATACATAGTTTAAACATCAAAAGCAGTTCTATGTCAAACTATTCAGTCCAATTTCAATGGTTCGATGTATTGCGATGTATCACGAACAATTCAATTTAACACTAGTCATTCACATGTTTAGATGTAAAAGCATTTCAGTTTAGCATAAATATGCAGTTTAGTTCTATTTGACCCATAGATGGGACCCTATCAGGTACTACAGCTTCGGGCCAGAGTAGACCTGGGAGCAATGGCAATGAAGGGGTATTCCGTATTCCCCAAAGCTCCAGCGTTACTGGTGCCTCGGCACTAGATGGTTTAGTGTCATATCTAGGACACCCTGTAGAGATCCAGTTGGTGGATTATAGAGCCCTTGCCGACTAGGCCCAAATAGAATTGTTCAATATTTTACAAGGTGTTTCAATTATAATTTGTTATTTTTCGGTAGCTTTTTTTTTTATCTTACAATGCGCTCAGTTCACCACATTGAGGGAATTCCTGTCGGAGGAGTTTACAAAATGCAAATTGTAACAGCAGAGGGGTAAGAATACCCCCAACAAAGAAAATGTGTTCTGGTTATGACAATAATCTGCTTTCAAAGATAAGGCCCTTGTTCAGCTTTTAGAAGTCGGGGAAAAAACCTCTTCATTTAGAATATTCGAAAATCTAAGCAGACCAATAATTGTAGTACATTTAAAATATTTTAATATTCCTTCCGGCTAAAAAACCCCCAAAAACTCTCATCCATCAGGCAATATCAGGAAGGTTTAAAACAGTGGACTCCTTGACTGTTCTTCAAATCATTGAGGTGTTGTACTCGTGTTGTAATGGTTAAAGAGCTGGACTGCGGAATCCTTGTAAGTGAGTTCGAATTCCACTTGCACTTTTACGTTCACGTTAGGACAAATACCCTTGGGAAAGGTATGAACCTCCTTATCCTGCTATTATAGATTACATAGTACCACTGCTTTTCATTTAGAAAGATGGATTCGCCATTAAATAACGCACAAAGGTTGAACTGCCATTAAACAAAGACATCAAACCAAATCTTTGAGGCAAATCTGATGAGTATCTCTCGTGTTGCCTAAGGGTATAATAAAGAGGTGATTGATGAATAAGTATGGAGGATGAAGGACCATAACAATTTTCTTTATAAAAATATAACTATCACAATTCATTTCTCGAAATGGGTCGTAGCTGATGTATGTGTGAGAGAGACACAATGACGGAGGGAGACGAAGACAGAAACAGAAACATTAAAACTCAATAACAAACACAGAAGATAAAAAATGTCATCATCATTTTATTAAATTATCTATTTAAGTAAAGACAGGGGGAAGAAAGACTACTGTAGAAGTAGAAATAGTGATAGCATAAGACAAAGCATTTATTATTAAATTGACCAACTGGAGTTTAGTTTCTATTTGAGATCTCGTAAGTTGGTAATGACATAATCCTAGTTGAAAAAAGTATTGTAAGGGTAACCCAAAGCCAAACTTTTAAACCTTTTTTTTTTCAAAACATGTAAAACTTTCCTCTTTCCCAATGATACCTGAATCAGAAAAATAAGGTTAAAAAAACTGTTCAGCTTTGGGTAACCCTTGCCGTGCTTTTAACCTGGACTCATAGCAGTTAATTACGGTACCATTCTGCCGCTAAATATACCCTACTATATGCTAGTTATTTATAGCAGTGTTGTATAGCCATGATACAACTATACGTATACATATACTTGCGGAAAAATAATCAACAATAATGACGAACGAACACACTTCTTTAGAAAAATATACCTCTCACACTTTATTCTCGAAAGGGTTGCGAAAGAGTTGATGTTGGTTATGTGAGAGGTGATTTGGAGACGCAGAGAGACTGCCACATATTGACCCTAAGTTCCTCTGATTATAGCAGCACTTCTTCCTCATTCTGCTGGGCAGCTCGACCGGGGTCCTGAAGGCCTAAGCCCACTGTCTGGAACTGGTTCTCACTCTGCGGGCAACTGCGACTGGAACTGGACTGTAACTCGAATTCCAACTGACTGCAACTCACTGCCTCGAACTGACTAATTCCAACTGACCCAAGCCGTCAGTGGCTCCTGGTTATATAATTGTTTGGCGCCCACCTGTTTCTTGTGGGCGTCGCATCTGCATCGAATTCAACCCGTCCACAAGTCAAGGTGATATTCCGATATCTTCGACCGGATGCACCTGTTTCTTGATTGACGGCTCGGTCGAATGTCAATATGTTACAGCTGTAATTTAGAGTAGGTTATGCATTTTTTGCTTTATTTTTCCTCCTCTCCCACTTAACGGAGAATGGGTTGGCAGCACAATTATTCCCCATAACTTCTTCATCTATTGACCATTCTACGTTGTGTTATCTTCATGAGCTTACATCTTTGCCTATTCTGCCTCTGCGAGCCGTTTCCCCACGGAGCACCCGGCAGCTAATCTCCCTGACTGACCATATCTAAACTAAATAGTCCAGTTTAAAAATTGGCATATTGAAGAGTCCCTGATCTACGGTGGGCCGTGTATTTACAATTTCACAACACCCACGGGACATTCTTCCGCTTATTTACACAGGTTCGTCTTGCAATCACTGTTTACACAGTTGGAACATCCAGTTCTGTCAAAGGTCAATATGCAACTCTCTGATGTATCAGGTGAGATCATCGAGTGTGGTTTGTCACCTTCATGACCAAGGCAAAAACATACGAGGTGTCAAATTTTGCCCGACGTTAACAAAATATTGCAAAATTTTTGACTTATTCCGATACTAATTCTAAACCTTTTTAATTAGGCATATCAACCGTCGTGGGTTATTTAATGCCATGGTCATCTTTGTATAAATTGATTCATGCCTTTCGCAAGAGTATTTGTCCAAAAGTGAATATAAAAGATCGACCGGAAGTCCAGGTTGCTTATCATAATACATATTTACCAACCCCTCCTCGTGGGCAGGATATGACACAAGCTCAATTTTTAAGCAGAATTTAACAGGTTTGAATTCAGAGTTTCCCTTCTAGACTCGTTGCCTCACCAAGGCTGAAGAACCTAGTCCGCCCTACTATTTACCCACTGCTGGGGGGAGAATAATTGGATTCATACCTTTCCAAAGGGTATTAGAGCTATGTGAAATGCAATCAGTGTCGTCCAGGTTTTGAACTCGTGTCACCCTGTCCATTTCCTACGACGATAACCATTACACCTGGAGCACCTCCTTATTATAATAACGCAGTCCGGTCTTTTAGTCATGACGTCACCGAGACACCCCTATTTTAATGTGACTAAACACATTTTGATGCATTGCTGAAATCAAAAGCTGAGATTCTAAGTCTGTCGGGTTATAAAAATTAAATATAGCTGGAAGTTCGTTCCTAGAAACAGCGCCTATCGGCAACCTGCTTGGCCCTTGATAAATTCTCTAAATATAGAAGAAAATGCTGAGAGACCAGAGGGAAGAATCAAGTTAAGAGTGAGTTGGAGGGGTGGTCGTTAAGTGATCCAATGTAGCACTCGACAGCAACTTAACAAAGAATGTTTAGCGTCTTAATGATGCAGCGATCAAAGTTGGTGACTGTTAATGAACACAGCTTTACATTCCATTGACGCCATCTTGGATTGGGCTGTCAATCACATGACGTGAGGGTCAAGTGTTTGGACCAGGGACTGAAAGATCGATTATAGCAATAAGTTGTCTTTACACTAAAGTTACATATATATATATATATATATATATATATATTAATAGCAAGGAAGACATATAGGTTTAAGGAAACTGTGGGCATGTGTATTGTTAAGAAATTTAAAATTTTTCTGTCGTTAACAACATGAAAAGAACCAGACGAAACCAGTCGTTCATATTTTGTTTACCTATAAACATGCTCACAGTTTCCCCAAACCTATATGTCTTCCTTGATATATATTTATTGTTATCCACAGACAGACTGTTTCGTTCTATCAGAACTCTTAGGTGTGGCTAGATACGCAGGACGCTCGGAGCCGGGATCGAAACCGGTCCAACTTTACGTTAGACTGTGATTCAGACCACTCGCCCACCCAGCGGACCTCGTTGGCTAAGGGAATTTTAAGGTATTTTTATTTATAGAAACAGCAGCAGCAGCCTTTGTTTACATTTTTTTATCCAGTCAGCGTCCAAAGACAGTGGGTGCGGATTATTCTTTACATAGAATATGAGGGTAATCATATAAATCTATGAGAGTGCTCAATGTATGGCTATTGTTAGTTCCCTATTTATTCGCTGGGGTATATAACAAAATTCACATTCAGAACGTATATATTACAATTTGATGGAGATTGTACTATATACGTTCTGAATATGAATTTTGTTATAGAGAAAACCATGTAGATAGTCATATTCTCCGCCGAAATAAATTTATTATGACGACTTAACCGAGTTTGAGTCTCCATCAAATCGTACTATATATATATATATATATATATATATATATATATATATATATATGTGTGTGTGTGTGTGTGTGTGTGTGTGCGTGTGTGTGCATATATGGCCGCCTGGGATGACGCCCAAACGGAAGGCATCAAGACGTTTTATATTCTTTCTCTGCTAGAAGATTAAGAGGAAGACTGTATTTATAAAAAAAATAATGGGGAATCATCAATTGGGCTTATCTATATATCTAGAAATATAGTTTATATAAAAATATTTCTATCTATCAATCTATCTATCAATACATGTCATTTGGGACTGTACAATGCTCGGACAGTACCTCTGCAGAGTTTGGAGATATAATACTAAATTGCATTTCGTCGTGGAACTTCAGTACTGAAGGTCTAAGGAATAAAGAGTATCTCTTCATTACCATTACTCCCTTGTCTGCTATTGGTAGATTGGTAGAATATATCAGAGTTCCGTACTAGACAGGAAGGACTGTTCAATCATTCACTAAGTATTATAAAGTTCAAACCATGCAACAGTGTGCAAATTATTTATTTTACGTTAAAATACTTGATGAATAGAATTACGTATATTAAACAGCTATAATTGGAATCTTTTAACTGAGTGCAATTAAAATATTAATATAAAATATAATTATTAGTGTTTGATAGAAATACATGAAACCATTTAGCTTTAGCCAAACAAAAATGCTCTAACAACTCGTTTAAAAATAAAATAATCTGCAAAATACCCCCATGGGGGTTGAGCTCTCTGGTGAAGGAATTGCCGGCCGCCGCTAGTGTAATGCCAAACTCTTCGAAAGAACTGAGCACTCTGGTAGCCAATAGGGTATTAAAAAAATGTAAACAAAGGCTGCTGCTGCTGCTGCTGTTTCTAAAAATAAAAATACCTTAAATTCCCTTAGCCAACGTGGTCCACTTGGTGGATGAGTGGTCTGAAACACAGTCTAATGTAAAGTTGGATGGTTTTCGATCCCGGCTTCGAGCGTCCTGCGTGTCTGGCCACACTGAAGAGTTCTGATAGAACTAAACAGTCTGTCTGTGGAGGACTATATATATATATATATATAAACAGGACTTGCTATAAGTTTCTATGCCATAAGGGTTTATATGCCATAAAAGCCAACTCAGCAACCAATCTATCAATCTACCTATTGCTTTCATTCATCATATGATGTACACACAAACACACACACACACATATATATATATATATATATATATATATATATATATATATATTATAAAGCAAAATACAATTTTTTTCATAATTTTTCCTCTACACTTAATCTCTACGTTGTTTGGAATTGGTATATAACATAAATTATTTTAATTTCACAAATACATTTCTTTAAATGTTATTCAAAATGGCTGCCAATTAGAGTGCTTCTGGCATCAACTGAAGTATATGGTGGCTGAGAATCGGACACCAAGTGAAATTTTCAGATAGATCTATGACGTGTACGGAGGAGGATATTATATATATATATATATATGAAGAGGAAATAAAGGATTGTAATCCGACAATATGTAGTAAAACTGATAAAAACGATCCAAGTGGAAGGAGATATTTATTGAGAGGTCGACACTATAGCGTTTTGGTTTTATTGAACCATCATCAGGGCCATGAGGGGTGATAATAACGATTTTAAGTTAACATTTTTAAACATCCATCCGTGGCCCTGATGATGGTTCAATAGAACCGAAACGCTATAGTGTCGACCTCTCAATAAATCTCTCCTTCCACTTGGATCGTTGTTATCAGTTTTACTACATATATATATATATATATATATATATATATATATAAGAACAAAGTATTTCAAATGGGATGAATCATGATGGTAAATTACATATGGCTTTGTTTTTCTTTTCTTTCTGTTGGGGCGTCCCCTATAGATGGACTCGTCCTCATGTGACATATACCAAATGAGATCTCTTCTGTGCAGTTGCAGTCTCGTCGTAGTCTCGAACTAAGTCTCAGCTCTGTCTTAGCGAGACGTTACCAAGAGCGGTAATATTCCTGATTGTTAAGCTTAGGAGGGGTTCCTCCCAGCTATCGTTTGTATATATACTATTTTCCTTCAATATATTTCTTATTACTTATTTCTGTGTCGTGTCATCATTTGAACCTCCCCTTGATCATAACATTTTCCTTTCTTTTCTTTTTTTATTTCTTATTTTCCTTTTTTTTCTCTTCTTGCCGTTCTACTTTTCTGAAAAATGCTTACAAGTATCTCTAAGACAGTCAGCACATTTTAAACATCGTTGCTTATACCAGTCACGTGATAACTTTAAAAAGAAAGAACGCTGATTTAATGGTCATGAGTCTTTCTCTAAATATACTTTCTCTTCTTTCGTTATTTTGATCAAAACATTTATCTTTAAGTAATGTTTTTCTTCGTGATGAAGTCCTGATGAAGGTTTTAAAAAAAAGAAACGTTTTAATGTTGATTTCATCGACGTAGTCTGCGTCCTTAATCCTATTTACCCAACCCCTCCGCTCGGGCAGGATTTGACAAAAGGTCAATTTTTAAGCGGAGTTTAACAGGTTTGAATTCAAAGTTTTCCTTCTCCTAGACTAGTTGCCTCACCAAGGCTGAAGAACCTAGTCTGCCCTACTATTTACCCATAGCTGGAGGGAGAGTAATTGGATTCATACCTTTCCAAACGGTATTAGTGCTATGTGAAATGCAATCAGTGTCGTCCAGGATTTGAACTCGTGTCGCCGTGTTCATTTCCTACGACGATAACCATTACACCACGGGCACCTCCAAGTCTGAGTCCTTAATAGACTGTACGGGTTATCGTCCGCTTTTCGTACAACAAAAAAGTCAAAAAGCCGACAATATATTTTTATCGCAATCAAATGCACAACAATTATATATTAGATGAAAATGTATTAAAAACATTGATTCAAAGAAAAATACTGCCCACTGTTCCTAATAAAGGAATAAAACAAATACTATAATAAATTTAAAATCTCATTAATAATAATTCCTCTCCCTCGATTGGAGTTTTGCAAAGAACAAACATTATATATCAATTTAAATGTCCTTTAGGAAATTGTATCTCTGAAAACAACTATATATACGTCGGTTTAACCTTAACTTCCCTATCAAGAAGACTTACAATGCACCTATCTGGAAGTTTCATTGCACAACATCTAGATAAACATTCATGCCCAACAATGGAAACCCGGAAAATTCTTACCGAAAACACATCAATATTAGAACATCAAAATAACAAGCAAAAACTACAGATTCTCGAAGCACTACATATTAGAAATATACAACCCAAACTTACCAGAATTAATTTTGAAACCAGTGCTAATGTACTTAAATGTCTTCAGCAACTGACACTATCTACAGAAACAAATTCAAAAAGTAAACGCTACACAATACAACAGTACAAACGCTCATTCGTACAAAGTAGTAATGTACATACAAAAGTTACACCACATTTGTAATGCATCCTCCCCTGATGATGGCTCAAAATTGGACAGAAAGTACTTGGGAAATAACTAATTATGGAAGATTAATCAACCAATTCCCGCCAAATATCATAAGATCAATACGGCCATTCGAAAAAAATATGTATGCCTAAAATATCTATTATGTTCAATGAAATATGTATCAATGAAGAAATGCTGCCTTGAGGACACATGGATCAGTGGATAAAGGCGTTGATTCGATCCAATAACCTACCCCAAAAGAGTGTGAGTTCAATACCCGGTGAAGGCAGTGGAGAACTATCAGAAGGGAAATTAACAGGAGATAACTGAAAACTGACATCCATTACACATGGCACGCGTAACTAGAACAGTGTACCCCGGTGAGCAAAATAAAGGGATAAGTTCGACATTCCAACCACCTGAAGAAGGCCGGAGCGTACAACGGCCGAAACGTTGCGATAAACATGGCGACAAATATGAGTACGAAAAATGTAAATAATGTACAAAATACTTCATCTCAGAAATATAGACAAAAAACATGTAGACAAAAATTGTCTATAATGTTCAGTCATATATATATATATATATATATATATATATATATATATTTCAAGGCTAGAGCGGTTTTTGAAATATTTATGTAATTGCAACACATCAGAATATTTGTGGTTATTACTAAGATGTCAAAGATGTCTTTGGAATCTGACGTTTGGATTTTCCGGAAGGCACGATGTTATGAAAGACACAAAGAATAAATAATCAGATTTACCGGGTCATGAAAGAGAAAAAGACAGATGTTTGTGAGGTTCGATGTCAGAAAATTAAGCGGAAATAGAATATGAGGGAATGGGGAATTCAAAGTTATGAATAATGAATGAATTAATTAAATGAACGAAAAAGGGTATAATACAAAAGAGGAAAAAGAAAGAAAGAAAGAAAGAAAGAAAGAAAAACCGAAAAAAGACTAAAAAAGAAAAGGTAAAATCTTTGAGAAAGAAAGAAAGAAAGAAAGAAAGAACAATGAATGAACTTTAAAAAGAAAGAGAGAAAGAACTTTTAAAAGAAAGAAAGAAAGAAAGAAAGAAAGAAAGAAATATGAATAACTAAAGAAAAACAAAAAAGAAATATGAGGAAATGAAGAAAAAAAAGGCAAGAATAAAAAAAAGAATGTGAATACAGGACAAACGAAATGAATGAAAAGGAAATAAAACAGAAAAGAAAGGAAGAAAAAAACAAGAAAAACTGAGAAAAAAGAAAGATAAAGAAAAGACGAGGAAAAATAAACAAAGAAAAAAAAAGGGAATAGAAAGAAATAAAATAGAAAGAAAAAAGAACAAAAATCAAAGAAAGTAAGAAAAAAAATGAAAGAAATGTGAATGAATTCAAACAAGAAAAAAAAAGGATGAGAAGGGAAAAATAAAATGAAACAAGAAATGAAAGGAAGAAAGAAAGAATGAGAGGAAAAAAGAATGAGAGAAAGGAAGAGAGATACAAGAAAATATGTCTGAATTAACCAATTAAGAAATGGAAGAAAAGCAGGAGTGGAAGATTTTAAAAAATCAACAATAAATAAACAAAACAAAAAAAAGCAAACCGGCCAGAAGAAAGAAAGAAAGAAAGAAAGAAAGAAAGAAAGAAAGAAAGAATTGATCAGAGAAAGATAATATTTTAAAAAAAAAGAAAGAAAGAAAGAAAGAATTGATCACAGAAAGATGATATTTGAAAGAAAGAAAGAAAGAATAGATCACTGAAAGATGATATTTGAAAAAAAGAAAGAAAGAAAGAAAGAAAGAAAGAAAGAAAGAAAGAAAGAAAGAATTGATCACTGAAAGATGATATTTGAAAGAAAGAAAGAAAGAAAGAATTGATCACAGAAAGATGATATTTGAAAGAAAGAAAGAAAGAAAGAAAGAATTGATCACACAAAGATGATATTTGAAAGAAAGAAAGAAAGAAAGAAAGAAAGAAAGAATTGATCACTGAAAGATGATATTTGAAAGAAAGAAAGAAAGAAAGAAAGAATTGATCACTGAAAGATGATATTTGAAAAAAAGAAAGAAAGAAAGAAAGAAAGAAAGAAAGAAAGAATTGATCACTGAAAGATGAAAAAAGAAAGAAAGAAAGAAAGAAAAGCTTAAAAAATTAAAGAAAAATTGACAGAAAATGAAAGATGAAAATTCCCAATAAATAAAAAGAAAGAAATCCTGATAGGAAATTGCATCGGAAAACAACCTGACCCTGATTAATCCAATAAATTATTTTCTTTTATTTTCAATGCCCTTCATTATATATTCATTTTTCGTGTTGATGTCTCGTTACTAATACAATATCTCGTGACTTTACCCCACGCTTGATTAGCCAATTTTTGATGAGCCATCCTATTTCACAGCAACTCCATTCAACTTGAGGTTAATGCCATTTAGGGCCAATGTTTGGAGAAGCTCTACGCATTTGACGTCATATGTTTCCTTTACCGCACTAATATTGTCAAATAATTTTTTTTTGATTCTTTCTATTATTGGGAATTTTGCATCCTTGTTAAAATCGAGACCATTTTAACGGAAATATTGTTGTACAAGAACTAATTTGCTGTAATCCATAGATTGACTTCTGTGTCAGAAGTTTGGTTTGGTTTGGCTTGGTTTTGTTTTATGGCACATCAACCATTGTTAGTTATTCAATGCTAAATCCATTTTTATACATATAAAGTTCTATTTCAAATAATTCAGTTTTGGGTAAGTCCACACTTTCAACGGCAAAAACAGTTCAATATTAAACAATTCAGTTGAGCATACAAAAAAGGTCTATTTGAAACAATTCATTTTAGCCTAAGTACAGAGTTTCAATGTCAAAATAGTTCTATTTCAAACAATTCAGTTTAGCATAAGTGCGAAGTTTAGTGGTATTTGATGGGACCCTATCAGGTACTACAACTTCGGGCCAGAGTAGACCTGGGAGCGATGGCAATGAAGGGGTACTCTGCATTCCCCAAAGCTCTAGCATTACTGTATCCTCACCATCAGATTTTTTAGTGTCATATATAGGACACACTTTGGCGGGGGGGGGGTTCTTACTCTTCTGCAGAGAAGCAGTTGAGGTATTCTACAGCCCCAGCCGACTGGGGCGTGTAAGTAGTTATTTAATCTAAGGTAAAATGTTAATTCTGACTTTACCAAGAATTGTTTTCTCTGTATGCGCAGTCCAGCAAATAAATTACTTGGAGAGGTCCTCGTAGCGCTGTGATGAAAGAGCTAAACTGTGGCCTCGAAATTATAGAGACAGAACTTCAATGAAGCTATCACAATCTCTTTCGTCCGAATACCTCGAAAAATATGGACTAAATAATATAACTGATTTTATGGGCTAAATAATATCACTGACTTTTTTTTACAAGGATGGTTTTAGTACTAAATTGATATATCATTAAATGAAAAAAAAAAAAACCAACAAAAAAAAAACCCAACAAGAAATGAATGAAATAATTACATTTTTGCTATATTTAGGAGGTGCATACGATAAGTTTACAGACTTTTTTGTTTGGGTATTTAAAATTGTCGTAGACTCTTGAAAATTCATTATTTTATTGCTATACATCTTATGAAATGACTGACCAATTTTTATGATTTCATTTTTAAATGAACGGCAACAGCAGCAAGTGGAATATACCCTACTGAAGCCTGATGGTCACAGCTGGTGAATTTTAAAAATGCAATCTGGATGTGACGACACTTTAGAAGAACGATATGCAATAGAATTCTTTTTTAAAAATGCCACAAAAACGTATAGAATGCTTCAGACTGCTTTTGGACCATCTTGCATGAATCGAGCATCAGTTCTTCAGTGGAATAAGAGATTAAAAGAAGATAGGGAGTCTGTGAGGGAGGATAAAAAGTGTAGGAGGAGTAAGGAAGTCAATACACCAGAGTTGATTGCCCAAAGGGTGAGAGTTAGGGTTACTATGTTGAGGTTTTAAGGGAGTTCAGGAAGAGATTCGGTCGGAATAGGCCAACACTCTTCAAATCAGGTCAGTGCCATTTCCACCAGGACACTGCACCAGTCCACAATTCCATCCTGGTCACAGATGATTTGACCTAGATGGGCATCAAGACAGTTCCTCAGCCTCCTTATAGTCCAGACTTTGCTCCCTGTGACTTTTTCTAATTCCCTAAGCTCAGATGATGCCATTATGAGACAATTGAGGAGATGAAAGAGGCTGTGACGAAGGTGATTTACAGGCTCACACAAGAGGACTTCCATGGGGCTTTCCAGAAGTTGTGGGAACGGCACAACAATTGCATTGCAGCCGGAGGAGATTACTTTGACAGGGACGACAGTTTCATGTGTGTACTATCAATAACAGTTCCAACACGAAAAAAGTCTGGAAACGTATCGTATGCACCACGTATATCAACACCATCATCAATTCGCATAAATTTCACTGACTCTCGCCAGTCGTCCTTATTATCAATCGCTTCCGAGTACTGCTAAGAGAATCCCGACTGACAAGACATGCCAGACACTTTTGAAAAAGTAAGAACGAGCTCATAACCTACGTTCCCCTTAGGACCCCTTCACTCTGCCGAGCATGTTTTGGATGACCTACCTGAATCTATCAACAGCAGCTCTGTGCGGACACAGTATATAGTCTAGAAGACCTGCCGGAAGTGATGAATGATAGGGATGAGTGATGAGGGAAAGTCAGGGAAAGCTGTGCTAGAGGCACGACATGATACACACACACACACACACACACACACACACACACACACACATATATATATATATATATTTAAGAAAAACAAAAACCGGTCGAATTAGGCTTAAAGATTTATTTTTATCCTGTTAGGGGTATTGACATGAAACAATATATGAACAATATATGAAAGAATAACATCAAAAATAGCAGATCTTCTTCAGATCTAATGGATAAAATAATTACAGTGTGACCGGTTTTGTTTTTCTTAAAAAGAATTATTGCTCTGTGATGTCAGTCACATTGAGCTCTCTAACAGGAAAATTAAAATGTTCATTGTTGAATAATTTTTTTGTCCTGACGGAATTATTCCAGACTCTGGTCTAACTGGACTGAATAAGACACACACACACACAACAATATATATATATATATATATATATATATAGATATATATCATCATCATCATCATGTCGTGCCGCCAGCACGGATATCCCTGACCCTCTCTCGCCACTTCTCCTTATCATTCATCGCCTCCGGCAGGTCTTCAGAGTTACATCCTGTGTCCTCACATATTTGCTGTATGTAAGTTCGAGCTGGTCGTCCTGCTTTTGCACGGCCATGTGTGGGGGTCCATAGGAGTACATCACTCATGAGCTCGTCCTTGCTTTTCCAGCAGTGTCCTGCGTGTCTGGCTCGTCTAACTTGTATAGTTTTCGTGATGGGGGGCAAGTGTCCGTATAGTTGGTGTCTCGTGGGGTGTTGTCGCCAGGACTTGTTCAATACTGCTCTCAGAATTATTGTGTAATTGCCGTCTAGTTTCTTCTCCAGCCGTTTAGTTAGCGTCCATGTAGTGCATCCATATAGCAGTATCGATACAACCGCTGCCTGGAAGAAGCTGCGTTTCATTTTATCGGTTAGGTCTGATTTCTATATGATCGAGAGCCTATCGATAGCTGTCCATGCTTTCATCAGTCGTGCGTCGATGTCTTTTTTCGGTTGATGAGACGCTACTTCCTAGGTAGGTGAATTTGCCTACTAGTTTCAGAGAGGCTCCGTCTAGTGTGGCAATATTGCCTGTATATAAAGAAGTTGCTCCTGTTTTGGTGTATACATGTTCATTCAGAAAAGAGATGACACTAAATATGAAAATCTCGCATACATTTTAATATGTTTCAAGAAAACGGTACAAAGTTTTGTTTTTGATTTTTATAGATTAAATGAAAAAGATCAATAACTGATGATCTATCAATTCGTTCGATTCTTTTCAATCATTTTTTTGCAAATGCAAAAAAAACAAAAAAACAATCTAATTTTCTTTAGACATGTCATATTTGAATATTGAAAGGATATCATCAGCAAAATTTGAAATTAATGCCTTTTCGAAAATTATGAGTTAAATAAATAAACATATTTTTAGAAAACTAAAAAAATTGAAAATGTTTCAAACCCACGAGTCGTTTTTATCTTTTTAAGATAACATTGGTAACGTTATGTAATATAATGACCGAGGGATTTCGTTTTATGCCTTTGGGTTTAGTTAGGCTGAGAACCTTTCGGCTCAGTGCATGAGTTATTTAGGTGCAACATTAACGCAGGTGTTCATGCGCATGCGCGGAGCGGATGTGTCACTCAAAGATGTCACAATAGCCCAGATGGGAAACGGGGCTAGAGAGTGCGAATGACGTCACACACTGGAAGCGCACGCGGAGGATTTTGGGGATTTTGAAGAAAGTCAGTGGAGTTGAGAACTAGACACCGAACGAGAAGGGTCGACTTTCGGGGCTCGCAGAGGCCAGACAAATTTGCGCGCTACGGGCGCCGCACGGATGGGGAAGGACTGATAAAAAAGTCAGAATAGAAAGATTTTGTCTCTCTTCCTTATGTCGAAAGACCTTTTAATTCAAAGGTAATAAAAAAGTTTCGTATCTGAACTAAGAAGTCGTAAGTGTTTTTTGTGTTTCGGGATTCCTATGTTCTATGTATATATGTTATAAACATTCTATGTACGTTTCACACATATCCGTATCTGGCAATGGTACAGTTGCGGTATGGTAAAGTGTGTGCCGCGTAGGGACAATTTCTTTTAACACAAACAGAAAAGCACACGGTTAGGTCCTTCTTGATGACTACGGGGATAAGCATAGAAAGAAACCACATACATACACATGCCCAGAATCCTAAATAAAGTAAGGGGTAAACAGCAAAAAAGGTGTAGAAAACAAAAACAAAATTTAAAGATACAAGATCAAAACGTGGGATACTGCGTTGGGTCCTAAATACTCTTTTTTTTTCTTTTTAGAGTAGCCTCTTCACTGTCTTGCACAAACAAGATTCAGAAAGAGAGAAAAGAAGAAGAGATACGGAGAGACAGACAGACAGACAGACAGACAGACAGAAAGAGATATGGAGATAGAGAAAAAGAAAGAAGGAGAGAGAGAAAGAGAGAAAAACAGGGTGAGAGACAGAGAGATATACAGAAAGAAAGACAAGGATATATATATATATATATATATATATATATATATATATATATATTATAGAGAGAGAGAGCGACAGCGGACGGACAGAGATCGATACATAGAGAGAGAGAGAGACAGAGACAGAGACGCAAGCGCTTTGAGATATATGAGCTAATTCATCTTTTAAATCCTTATTTAGAAAGTAGAAGACAGATTAAAAGTAAAAAAAAACTTCATTGAAAGACAAAACTAAACAAAAACATAACGAAAAACAAAAAGAAAAAAAGAAACTAAAAAAAAAAAAAACATAAAAAACAGGAAACAAAAAACACATACCTGGAAGGATGTTGAGCTTTGAAAAAATCTTTAAAGTGGCCCTTAACATGAAACTATTTAATAATTATGTTGACCAGACCTGAATGGAGTGAATGGCGCCTTCTAATGTTAAAATCGAGACACCCAAGAACCCTGGACGCCATAAAAGTATAGCCGGCTTCATGAACTAATTAAAGATAATCTTGCTTTGCCCGCCCTAAAACATGAAAAGGCCAACAAATATGGCGATTGTCTGTCCGTTCTGACACAAACAATAATGTTTTCATTTTTTTTTTAATCCGAGTTTATGTTTATATTTGATTGAACGTGAGATACAGCGAGTAGCAGAAAGTTCCAGAATAACAATCCCTTTCTATAATATAAGGTCTTCATCTCCGTTATCCACTTAATTTAGGGGGGGTTAACAGTACTTACCGAAACAACAGATGGTGAAAAAGCAGGTACTATTTACCAACCCCTCCGCTCGGGCAGGATATGACACAAGGTCGATTTTTAAGCGGAGTTTAACAGGTTTGAATTCAGAGTTTTCCTTCTCCTAGACTAGTTGCATCACCAAGGCTGAAGAACCTAGTCCGTCCTACTATTTACCCATAGCTGGAGGGAGAATAAGGGGGTTCATACCTTTCCCAAGGGTATTTGCCCGAAAGTGAACGTAATAGCGCGACTGGAGTACGAACTCGCGTACTACGATTCCGCAGTTCATCGCTTTAACCATTACACCACGAGGACACCCCTAGATGGTGAAAAAGCAGGTAAGAAGGTACTGATATCTATCTATCAATATATATATATATATATATACGAGGTGCATACGATACGTTTCCAGACTTTTTTCGTATGGGCACATTTATTGATAGTACACAGATGAAACTCTAATCCCCTTCAAAGTAATCTCCTCCGGCTGCAATGTACTTGTTGTACCGTTCCAACAGATTATGGAAGGCCCCATGGAAGTCCTCATGTGTGAGCGTGTCAATGAGCTTCGTCACAGCCTCTTTCATCTCCTCAATTGTCTCATAACGACAGCCTCTGGGCGTAGGGAATAATCAAAAGTCACAGGGAGCAAGGTCTGGACTATAGGGGGGCTAAGGAACTGTCTTGATGCCCATTTTGGTCAAATAGTCTGTGAAAAGGATGGAGTTGTGGACTGATGTATTGTCCCGGGTGAAATGCCACTAACCCGATTTGAAGAGTGTTGGCTTCTTCCGACGGAATCTCTCCCTGAACTCCCTTAAAACCTCAGCATAGTAACACTAAACCTAACCGTTTGGCCTATCAACTCTGGTGTATTGACTTCTTTACTCCTCCCACACCTCTCATCATCCCTAACAGACACCCTGCCTTCTTTTAATCTCTTATGCTACTCAAAAACTGATGCTCGATTCATGCAAGATGCTCCAAAAGCAGTCTGAAGCATTTCATACGTTTCTGTGGCATTTTTCCAAGTTTACAACAATTTTATTGCATATCGTTCTTCCTGTCAGATTGGAATTTTGAAATTCACTATGTGTGACAATCAGGTTTCAGTAGGGTGTATTCTAATTGCTGTAACTGTTCATTTAAACGTGAAATCATAAAAATTGGCCCGTCATCTCATCAGATGTATAGCAATAACATGGTGAATTTTCAAGAGTCTTCGACAATTTTAAATGCCTATACGAAAAAGTCTGGAAACTTATCTTAGGCACCTCGTATATATATATATATATATATATATATCTTAGGCATTTATTTTGTTATTTTTAAGATAGCGTTATATTTGTTTTTCACTTCAAGTATACTGTGGTACTTAATGAGTTAGTGCATAGTGGGTAGAGTGTTCGCAAATGGTCCCGGAGACCAGTGTTCAATTCCAGATCGCGTCATACCAAAGACATTAAAAATGGTACTTGCTACCTCCTTCCTTAACACTCAGCAATATAAGGTACGTAACAAGTGTAAAGTGGAGCAATCCAGGGAAAGGAGTAGCGCCTTCCCCTACAGTTCAGTGTGGTAGCTATTGAAAGGGAGCCTTCTGGTCCCCTCGACTACGTTCGCCAACTTTACTTCATTTATTGAGTTCAGAGTCGTTTTCGATGTTACCAAATCGTAGTAATTTGAAATTTATTTTCCGTAAATTGCGCCGTACTAATCGATCTAGTATATGAACCGACCTGAAGATGTTAAGGTGAAAATTCTGAATTGCATTTATAACAACTGTTTAGGTCAACCCCCAAATATGCATTGAGGTTACTGTTATGCCACGTAAAATTAATTTCAAACGTTATATCATATAAATACAGTAATATTACCAATATGCCGATTTAATAAACTACCACCATATTTCATTAAACTATCATACCTTCTATTGTGTATGTTATATTGTCATATGCTAGAACTATACACATATACTTGCTGAATACATATTGACGCAATAATAAAGACGACGAGGCAATGAAGACGAGCGACAGTCTTTTAGAAAAATATACCTCTCACTTTATTTGAAAGGTCTGTGTGTGAGAGGGAGTTGGAGACCGAACAGAACTGCAATATATTGACCCCCCACTCTTATGGTCATCAGAGTTATGTCTTTCTCGTTCTCATGATGCTCAACCGGAGGTCAAGGGCTCAGCTTTCTGCTGAGTACTGGCTTTCTCTACCACAACTTGTCTCCAACTTCTTCTGATCTTCAACGAACTGACTTCTTGTCTTCACCGAGTTATATAATAGTTCAATCGCCCACTCAATCTTTGGAATGGCATGTTTGATCGTCATCAAGCGAAAATAACTGTCATGCAGTTCACAGTCACTCTCTTCCGGCGCATCAGTCTATGAGTGTACCATGGGATTTTACCTTGTCCCATTTTGTAAGCCAAGCGCGCCTACGCGATTTCTTCTCATAACTGCCATCGGAATGTGTCACTTTTCCGGTGCATCACTTTGGAATTGCATGTTTGGCCAGGTCGAAGGTCAATATACAACATGTATAGTGTACATAATCTTTCTCTGATATTAGATTTACATCAACCATATATGAAATATAGGAATCTTACAAATTAGAGCTTATATTCTTCTGAATCTATTACACGATCATAAAATTGGGCTGACAAACAAAATACTGTAGTTTTCTGACTGGCCAACTGGGTGATGTGGCGTTCCGGTGAGTGTTTACAGTCTCTAAATCAGCTGATGGAAACGGCAGTGATATAGCCCTAAAGAATACTTAATATATATTACAGTTTTATTATTCAATATTAGTCTCAGAGTTAATTTGTTGAATATTTTTAGTCTATTTTAAGTTGAAAATGTTTGTAGCAGTCTGCTTGAGTTACGGTAAGTTATATATATGGACTGTAAAGAGAATTGTTCCTCTAGTTGATTACTCAGTGATAAAGGTTTTGATTTTAACCCTGCTGTATATATGGCTAGATACCCGTTGTAATGGAATATCCCATACTCACCCTCAGTCGTGTGGATTGACTATATTAGTCACTATATATTTTGGTAGCACGGCGTTATACCTGTCTTTGCTTTCGATATTAGTTACGTACTTCACTATTCTATGTCTGTCTTATTGTATCTCTCTGGCTATAAACTCTTTTTTCTTTTATCTTTCCACTCAAGTACAACCTTGTCTGATTGTATCCCTTCTAAGGACACAACAATACCAAACCTACCCTTCGACATTTAGGGCTTTGGTGCCCATTATCTAACAGTGTCCTCACTTATTTGACACTTCTTTGGTGCTTCGCTCGTGTTGTGGCATTTAGAATGTTTCCGCTTGGGTTGACGTTATTTGTGTCCCTCACAACCATACTCTGGTCAGAAAGACGTTTAGAGTTCACATCAAGATTAAAAAGTCCACATGGGAAAAATATATCGATTCTTTATATGGGTTAAAGCATACAGAAGTTTCAACCTTTCCCGTTTTCGTTTTAGTCCCGGGATTCTGGCATATTTAGAAACAGGCACAAAGTCCCAGTTTCATTAAGTTTTTTTCGAGTGACTCCAATGATGACTGGACTCTCAATATACAATAGTTTAAACTATTCCCATTTATTGTCTTTGTTACGTGACACTGGGACAACCAGAGGCTGGCACTGGGTGCGTTTTCAAGGTGGCCACTTCAAGAGACGTAGAGTGACAGCTGGATATAGATTTATGGTCTGTGAAACCACATTGCTTGAATGCAATTTAGTTCCCATATAATTCTAGTAAATGATGAAATATTATTTTCCAAATTTGAGATCGGAGATTTGTTCCAAATCCTTTTTAAATATGCTAAATTATTTTATATTTCACCTTATCCCAATTATTTTTGGGGTGGTCATTTTTCATCACGTTATTTACGAAGGAAGAAAGAATTATTTCCACATTAGGGACTAAAGATTTTTTTTCCACCCAATGGTAAAAGCTCAAATCATTCTGTGTTTCACGAAACCCCAATTCACTTTACCGGCTATCACTTTTTATTATGTGATATTCTAATCACGAATCAAGAAATAATTCTTTCGAAATTAAGGATCAAAGATTTGTTCAACTCCTTGCTAAAAACTTCAAATTAATCCTGTATTTCACTAAACCCTAATCCACTTTAAGAGTGGTCATTTTTTAACACGGGATACTCTAATCATGAAAAACGCCTTCGTTGATTTTTTTCACAATATTTTCAAAATATTCTATAAGAGTTCTTTTAATAAACACCATACGTCCAACATTCCACCTGGTTTATTAAGTTGTCAAATCTGTCCTTTTGATCTCTCCGCTGAAATCATACGGTCATAATTTTTAACTTTCTTCAGAATGATATCAGAACAATTGATTATAAAATGTTGTATGCTGTGTGTAGGTTCAAGCTGGTCGTCCTGTCTTTGCTTGTCCGTTTGAAGGGGTCCACAGGAATACATCACTACTGAGCTCATCCGTACTTTTCTGGTTCGTAGATATAAACCGAGTGAAATAGGAAGATAGATTAATATCCACAAACCGCGATAGATAGATAGATTAAGGAGAGATAGATATGAACAGACTGAGATAGATAGATACAAAGAAAGACAGAGAGACAGAGAGAGAGAGAGAGAGAGAGAAAGGGGGTCTGTAAGAGAGAGATGTAGACAAACAGAGATAGATTAAGGAGAGATAGATACGAACAGACTGAGATAGATAGATACATAGATACATAGAGAGAAAGAGAGACAGAGACAGAGAGACAGAGAGCGAGAGAGACAGAGGGAGAGAGTATGTTAGAGAGAGATGTAGACAAACATAGATAGATTAAGGAGAGATAGATACGAACAGACTGATATAGATAGATAGATACATAGAGAGAAAGAGAGACAGAGACAGAGAGACGGAGAGCGAGAGAGACAGAGGGAGAGAGTATGTTAGAGAGAGATGTAGACAAACAGAGATAGATTAAGGAGAGATAGATACGAACAGACTGAGATAGATAGATAGATACATAGAGAGAAAGAGAGACAGAGACAGAGAGACAGAGAGCGAGAGAGACAGAGAGCGAGAGAGACAGAGGGAGAGAGTATGTTAGAGAGAGATGTAGACAAACAGAGATAGATTAAGGAGAGATAGATACGAACAGACTGAGATAGATAGATAGATACATAGAGAGAAAGAGAGAAAGAGAGACAGAGACAGAGAGACAGAGAGCGAGAGAGACAGAGGGAGAGAGTATGTTAGAGAGAGATGTAGACAAACAGAGATAGATTAAGGAGAGATAGATACGAACAGACTGAGATAGATAGATAGATACATAGAGAGAAAGAGAGACAGAGACAGAGAGACAGAGAGCGAGAGAGACAGAGGGAGAGAGTATGTTAGAGAGAGATGTAGACAAACAGAGATAGATTAAGGAGAGATAGATACGAACAGACTGAGATAGATAGATAGATAGATATTCATCATCATTATGTCGTGCTGGTAGCACGTATATCCCTGACCCTCTCTCGCCACTTTTCCCTATCGTTCATCGCCTCCGGCAGGTCTTCTAGACTACACCCCGTATCCTCACATAGTTGCTGACTGTATGTTCGAGTTGGTCGTCCTGCTTTTGTTCAGCCATATGTGGGGGTCCATAAGAGTACATCACTTATGAGTTCGTCCCTGCTTCTCCAGCAGTGTCCTGCATGTCTGGTTCTTCTAATTTGGATAATTTTCGTGATAGGAGGCAGGTGGCCGTACAGTTGGTGTCTTGTGGGTGTTGCCGACAGGACTTGTTCAAGATTGCTCGCAGCCTTCTTGTGTAATTGCCGTCTAGCTTCTTCTCCAGCCGTTTTGTTAGCGTCCATGTAGTACATCCATATAGCAGTATCGATGTGACCGCTGCCTGGAAGAAACTGCGTTTCATTTTATCGGTTAGGTCTGATCTCCATATAATCGATAGCCTATTGATAGCGGCCCATGCCTTCGTTAACCTCGTGTCGATGTCCTTTTCGGTTGATGAGACGCTGCTTCCTCGGTAAATGAATTTGTCTACTAGTTTAAGAGGGGTTCCGTCTAGTGTGGAGATGTCACCTGTTTGATTATAGCACATATATTCCGTTTTGTGTGCATTTACATAGAGGCCTATGCCTGCGGCTGCTCGTTCCAAACTATGCAGTAGTGTTTCGACTTGGTTGGGTGTATTTGCTAGTAGCGCTATGTCATCGGCGTTGTCGGCGTCGGTAATTATTTTTGCGGGTATGGAGCTAGCGTATCCCCTTGAAGTACTCCTGCTACAATGTCGAAGTATTCTGTGTCTCCGTCTGGTGATCGTACTTTCACTTTGGTGTTTCTATAGAGAATCATTATTGCTGCTAAGGTTTCTTTAGGTATGCCATATGGTAGTAGGATTTGTTCCATCTTTCCTCTGTGAATGGAATCGAAGGCCTTGGTAAAAGTCGACAAATAGTAATGTCGCTTGTAGGTTTTTTACCCGTTTCTACGGATGGTTAATAACCCAGTAATATAGACATAGAGATATCTGAGATTGATAGATAGATACCAACAGACTGAGATATAAAGATAGATTGAGGGATCGATTGATTGTGTTTGGTTGATTTGATGAGTTTTTATAGCATGTGAAACAGTTAGTTTGTTTAACAATTGGGTCCTCAATGTCAATTTTAGAAGATTGGAATTACAGCGTCAGTGGTTTTCAGGGGAATCTCAAAACCAAATTGATGATAAACTTTCAAATATTTAGGACCTGGGACTTTTGCAAGAAAGAATTATATCCAAGGTGGAAAGATTTCGGAAACTTTGAGTTATAAAAAGAAGCGCGAATAAGTTGTTTTACCCAATGATCAATCTTAGCTTATTTTAAGAAAAGGGTACAAATATTTGCACTCAGAAAGAATCAATCTCAGTCAAAGTTAATCACTAACTTTAGTTTTATACAAACCCGGAAATAACATCAAATCAAAAAAATAAATAAATAGAATAAGGTACCGAATATATGGAACAAAGATATATGTTCACAGGGAGGTGCCCGTGGTGTAATGATTATCGTCATAGGAAATGGACACGGCGATACGTGTTCAAATTCTGGACGTGGCTGATTGCATTTCCCATAGCACTAATACCCTTGGGAAAGGTATGAATCCAATTATTATCCCTCTATGGGTAACTAGTAGGGCAGACTAGGTTCTCAAGCCTTAGTGAGGCAAATAGTCTAGAAGGAAAACTCTGAATTCAAACCCGTTAAACTCCGCTTAAAAATTGACCTTGTGTCATATCCTGCCTGAGCGGAGCGGTTAGTAAATATGGATATATGTTCACAATTTAAAAAAACAACAACAGGGAAACACCTTATCATCTCAAAGAGAGTGTTCACCAATAGTCCGGAAGACCAGGGTTCAATCCCAGGTCGGGTCATACCAAAGACTTTAAAAATGGTACTTGATACCCCCTTGCTTAACACTCAGCAATATAAGGTACGTATCAAGAGTAAAGTGGAGCAAGTCTGGGAAAGGAGTAGCACCCTCCCCTTACAACTCAGTGTAGTAGCTATTAAAAAGGGAGCCTTCTGGTTGGCCTCGATTATGGTCGCCAAATTTACTTAATTTACTTTCGTGTCCTACCATTTCAATTAAAGTGGTAGAGGGAGAATTGAGGATGAGGATGTTACTCTGAACTTCTAAGAGCTTCTGAACTGGATGCAGTATGGTGTCATTCTCCAAAACCCAGCAGTTATCGTTACGAAGTGGGTGGTGGAAATTTACTAAGCTTTTTGCTTAGATGTGGCACAAGGCCATATGAAAGGGGCACCCAATGAGACTCGAACTCACTCGTGTAGGTTTGCTAGTCGAGCTTGCTAACCATTACACCACCAGAGGCGCCTTACGAAGTGGGTGGTGAGAAGCTAGCTATCTTACTAGCCTGCAAGTTAGATAAATTTGCTGCTTGATAGATAGATGTATATGTTAATGAGTTTAAATTCATTAAATATCCCACGTGGGCGGAAAAATTTTGGTGAAAATGAATCTTAACGAAGGCATAATTTATGAAATGAGTAGGTGCTTGTCAGAATCCATTTTTAATTAATTCATTTTTCAACTAAGTTCGGATAAGGAGTTTATAAATTTAATCAATTTGATCTATTAATTAGAATGTTTACCTAACTTACAACGGTTTATATTTATTCGGAAAAGAATTTAAGTAGAATGGTTCTGTCATTCACAGTGGAGAGCTGGTTGTTTTAATAATCAGCAGTTTGGTCTGTTTTTTATGGCATATCAAACATTGTTGGTTATTTAAAGCCATATCTTTTTTATACTTATAGATATGTATCAGGTATGTGATTTCCAAACACATTTCGCTGATAATATTTTAAAACTAGATTGTGCAAACAATTAAATGGTTTCACTTATTTATATCTCATACGAATAATTCTATTTACGTGGTGCATTCAATAAGTTTCCAGACCTTTTTGTACAGGCATTTAAAATTGTCGTCGACTCTTGAAAATTTAGTATGTTATTGCTATACATCTTATGAGATGACTGATCAATTTTTATGATTTCAGGTACAAATAAACAGCTACAGCAGCAATTGGAATACACCCTACCAAAGCCTGATTGTCACAGCTAGTGAATTTCAAAAATGTAATCTCGATTTGAGAACACTTTAGAAGAACGATATGCAATAAAATTCTGATTTAAACTTGGAAAAAATGCCACGGAAACCTCTGGTATTTTTCAGACTGCATGAAATAGAAAAGTTTTGATATTTAACTGTTGCTAAAAAATGACTCATATTTTATTGAACTGTCAGTGATACATAGCAATACTTGGAACCATTTAAATTTGTTGACATGCAAAGCCTGATTGTCACAGCTGGTGAATTTCAAAAATGTAATCTGGATTTGAGGACACTTTAGAAGAACGATATGCAATAAAATTCTGATTTAAATTTGGAAAAAAATGCCACGGAAACCTATGGTATTCTTCAGACTGCATGAAATAGAAAAGTTTTGATATTTAACTGTTAGTAAAAAAATTGACTGATATTTTATTGAACTGTCAGTGATACATAGCAATACTTGGAACCATTTAACTTTGTTGACATGCTAAACTGACTTATTAAAAATTGAACCGTTAGATCATTCAACTATGTATAAACAAATAGCTGATGTTTAATTGATTTGTTAGAGTTAAATTGCTATGCTTGAAAACTGTATTCAAACAAAAGATTAAACATACGAGGAATATTAAGTAAGTTTCCAGAGTTTTATCGTACGGGCACTTTTATTGATAGTACACACATGAAACTCTAGTCCTCTTCGAAGTAATCCCTTCCGGCTGAAATGCAACTGTTGTACCGTTCCTTCAAGGCTCCATGGAAGTCCTCTTGTGTGAGCGTGTCAATGACCTTCGTTACAGCCTCTTTCATATCCTCAATTGTCTCATAACGACAGCCTCTGAGCTTAGGGAGTCACAGGGAGCAAGGTCTGGACTATAGGGAGGCAAAGGAACTGTCTTGATGCCCATCTTGGTCAAATTGTCTGTGACAAGAATGGAGTTGTGAGTAAAGCATTTAATAAAGTTGCCCGTGGTTCAATGGTTATCGTCGTAGGAAATGGACTCGGTGACACGTGTTAAAATCCTGGACGAGACTGATTGCATTTTCACATAGCACTAATACCGTTGGGAAAGGTATGAATCCAATTATTCTCCCTCCAACTATGGCTAACTAGCAGGGCAGACTAGGTTCTTCAGCCTTGGTGAGGCAACTAGTCTAGGAGAAGGAAAACTCTGAATTCAAACCCGTTAAACTCCGCTTAAAAATTGACCTTGTATCATATCCTGCCCGAGCAGAGGGGATGGTAAATATAGATATATGTTCATAATTTTAAAAAAAAACTGGGAAACACCCAATCATCTCAAAGAGAGTGTTCACCAATAGTCCGGGAGACTAGGGTTCAATCCCAGGTCGGGGTTGGTAAATATGGATATATGTTCACAATTTTTTTTTTTTAAACAGGGAAACACCCTATCATCTCAAAGAGAGTGTTCACCAATAGTCCGGAAGACCAGGGTTCAATCCCAGGTCGGGTCATACCAAAGACTTTAAAAATGGTACTTAATACCCCCTTGCTTAACACTCAGCAATATATGGTACGTATCAAGTGTAAATTGGAGCAATCCAAAGAAAGGAGTTGCGCCCACCACCTACACCTCAGTGTAGTAGCTATCGAAAAGGGAGCCTTCTGGTCGGCTTCGATTAAGGTCGCTAACTTTACTTTAATTACTTTCGTCAACGAGAAGGAAAACTCTTAATTCAAACCTGTTAAACTTCTCTTAAAAATTGACTTTCTGTCATATCCTGCCCGATCGGAGGGTTGGCAAATATTTAAAGCATTTGCCATAGAAAACTCCAGACACATTTTTAAAAAAATTCCCAGTTGTCTAATAGTGAGCTTATGCAATCCGTTCGAGTTTTTAGAATAAAACTGTAGAACATTATACTTCCAGCTATGGTTTAAATAGAACAATTTCTGTTCTTTTACAAAACTGACTTTAACAATTAATAACTAGCGGAGATTGATGTCATTGAAAAAGAAATCAAACTAAAACTAATATTGGGGGAAAAAAGAAGAAAAAAAGCAGACTGTGAAAACCTAAAACATTTTATAAAATTATTTCCTTAAATTTAAATGAAAGTTTAATGGCTTAGATACACAAAGGAAATAATTATTTTCCTTGTGAAAGCTCATTTAGTTATAGCGAAAAGTCATTATTTTCTATAACAGAAAAATCTCAGAAAATACAAAAGATAGGAAATTTCTTATCCTATTTACCAACCCCTCCGCTCGGGCAGGATATGACGCAAGCTAAATTTTTAAGCAGTGTTTAACAGGTTTCAATTCAGAGTTTTTCCTTCTCCTAGACTAGTTGCCTCATCAAGGCTGAAGAACCTAATCTGCCCTACTATTTACCCATACCTTGAGGGAAAGTAATTGGATTCATACCTTTCTCAAGGGTATTAGTGCTATGGGAAATGCAATCAGTCTCGTCCAGGATTTGAAATCGTATCGCCGTGTCCATTTCCTGCGACGATAACCATTACACCACAGGCACCTCCACCTATAGGAAATTTCTTATAATCTTTTTTTTCTTTTAATTCTATATCTTGATTTGTGATTAGTCTTTTGCTAATGGCTGGCAAGCAGTTGTTTGAGTTTGGAAAAAAGTTCAAATTATGATATAAATGAAAGATCACTTAGTGTAATATAACAGATGGGCGCTGTTGTTGAGAACGCGCGAGCGCATCGGCTGTCGTCACTCAGTGAAAATGTCGAGAGTCTAGCGCGCGGGGGCAGAATGACCAAAAGGGTTCAGACATGATTTTAATATAATCACACATGAATTGTCACGTGTTTCACGATAGTTTTCCCTAGTGTCACCGAACATTCGGGAACCTTCCATTTGTTCCAAAATATCTCTATATAAGAAATCAAGTTGGGAGATTTTGGTAGTTGAAGGCAGGGTCCTAATCAGGTGCGTCAGAAGTTCAGGAGACCCCAACCTCTCATAACCAGCCTGTCACAATACGATTGACAGGAGCCTGTCAACAAGCCGGCTACCACGACATCCGCCGTCGCCACCAAGGAGAAGAGGGCGGAAGAACACATGAAACGAACTTTTCGAGCTGCAAGCTGTTGTAATCCAAGTGAATAAAAAAATACCACGACTATTTTTCTTCCTTAAATTTCGAGTTTGTGTGCTTCTTTTTCTGCGGACCCCTTTCTTTCAAACACAACCTTTTGGTCCTATGGTACATTAGTTCAAGAAGTTTACTCACTTTTATTCATCGTTTTATGTTTACCATAACTTCTGATGCTACCGTGTAAATGATTCTGTAATGACATTTCCTAGATATTTCTGTTGGGTTATGGTAAACGAGCCAGACTACGACCACGTCGTAAGCGGGTTTGAATTCCAGTCTCACTTTCACCTTCACTTTCGGACTAGGGAAAGGTATAAACCCACTTACTTTCCCCAGCTCTTGGTTAAATCGTCATCATCATTATCATCATGTCGTGCTGCCAGCACAGATATCCCAGACCCTCTTTCGCCACTTCTCCCTATCGTTTATCGCCTCTGGCAGGTCTTCAGGGCTACTTCCCGTATCCTCACAGAGCTGCTGTATTTATGTTTGAGCTGGTCGTCCTGCTTTTTGTTCGGCCATATGTGGGGGTCCATAGGAGTACATCACTTATGAGCTCGTCCCTGCTTCTCCAGCAGTGTCCTGCATGCCTGGTTCGTTTAACTTGGATAGTTCTCGTGATGGGAGGTAGGTGGCCGTATAGTTGGTGCCTTTTGGGGTGTTGCCACCAGGACTTGTTCAATATTGCTCGCAACATTCTCGTGTAATTGCTGTCTAACTTCTTCTTCAGCTGTTTTGTTAGCGTCCAAGTAGTGCATCCATACAGCAGTATCGACACGACCGCAGCCTGGAAGAAACTGCGTTCGATTTTATCGGTCAGGTCTGACTTCCATATGATCGATAGCTTATCGATAGCTTCGACACGAGACTTGGTTAAATAGTACCATTAATATTGGTCTAAATTTCTGAGTTGAAGCTTGGAAATTTTTTCATTCAGATTATTGTCTTCATCTACATTATCGTATTAACAACGTTTCAGTCGATATATCCTTCGGACCTCTTCATGTGTTTCTTGTAAAACTCGGGACCCTAAAATGGAACTACGAACAGAAACCTTTATTTAAACCTTGCGGGTAGGTTGTTGTAATTTTGTTAACCAAAACGGGATTCAAGTGCTAAGTTATTGAATTATTCCTTCTTATTTACCGATATTCAGGATTGAACGTGAAACCTCTAGAAGCACTTTCCAACCAAACGCCAATATCCGTTACGTCATGTGTCCTGGATACGCCCGAGAGAAATTTTGAAGACTAATAAACCTAATATCTTTATCAACCTATGGCAGTCTACCCACGTGGATTAAAAAAAATCGGTTGAAAGTAACGTGTACTCTCCCGAGTTCGATAAAAAGAAAACCTGAAGAAGGCCGTTGTGAATATGAAATTTAGACCAATGTTAAGGAACAATTTAAGGTACTATTTACCAACCCCTCCGCTCGGGCAGGATATGACACAAGGTCAATTTTTTAAGCGGAGTTTAACAGGTTTGAATTCAGAGTTTTCCTTCTCCTAGACTAGTTGCCTCACCAAGGCTGAAGAACCTAGTCCGTCCTACTATTTACCCATAGCTGGAGGGAGAATAAGGGGGTTCATACCTTTCCCAAGGGTATTTGCCCGAAAGTGAACGTAATAGCGCGACTGGAGTACGAACTCGCGTACTACGATTCCGCAGTTCATCGCTTTAACCATTACACCACGAGGACACCCCAATGTTAAGGAACAATTTAAGGTGAGCCGAAATTTTGTTAAGATGATAGTCCAAATACTCTAAATATTAAAACGTACTACCTCTGTTCTTCTCCAAGGAAAGCATTGGTATAAATATCCCTTGGAAAGATATGTCATTAATCAGCCAAACAAAACTATTCCGTCTCAAGTCTGTAATGCAATGCCTAAAGAGTTTGGGATTCGGATTTAGATAAGCAACAAGTTTTGATATGCCATAAAACACAACCATAGTGCCCGTGGTGTAATGGTTATCGTCGTAGGAAATGGACACGGCGACTCGAGTTCAAATCCTGTACGAGACTGATTACATTTCACATAGAACTAATACCCTTGGGTATGTGCGAAATACAAATAGTCTCAATTCGGATTCGAACTCGGATTGCAATGTTCATTTACAATATCATGTAATTCTTACTTAATAATTGTTTTACACTCAATTTTTTAAAAATCAAAAAGCTTTGCCTAAAAGAACAGGTTTTTTTTTTCTTTATTTTACTTTGTAAATATTATTCGAATCAGCTGTATGAGAACTGTAAAATACGAGATACCCGTGGTGTAATGGTTATCGTCGTACAAAATGGACACGGCGACACGAGTTCCAATCCTGGACGAGACTGATTGCATTTCACATAGCACTAATACCCTTGGGAACGGTATGAATCTAATTATTCTCCCTCCAGCTTTGGGTAAATAGTAGGGCAGACTGGTTTCTTTAGCCTTGGTGAGGCAACTAGTCTAAGTGAAGGAAATCTCTGAATTCAAACCTGTTAAACTCAGCTTAATAAATTGACCTCGTGTCATATCCTGCCCGAGCGGAGGAGTTGGGTAAATATGATAAAACACAAGCAAACAAAATTCATAGACTGGCTGAAAATTATTTTGCGCTTAGCGAAATTTCCAAGTCAGTTGAAATGTCGAACATTTTTTCTGGTTCGTCTTTGTAGCAAGAAATTTTGGATGGTAATGTCTTTCTTTCTAACATCCAATTTCGTTAAATTTTTTATCAACTCTGTCCATTGAATCATATGAAGGTATACATTTAACGTGACTCGTTTGAAATGTAAATGTTACATTATTTAATATCTTTTGTCTCGTCGTCTGGGGCCATAGAATACATCGACTGCTTCTCGGCACAGGAGTAAGATCCCCCAAACAAGTGTACTGGAAATGACATTAAACGATCTGATAGTGAGGCTCCCGTAATGAACTTTCGGAAATGCAGAGTAGCCCTTCATTGCCATCGATTCCAGGTCCACTCTGTCCGGGAGTGGAAACACCTGATAGGATCCTATCTATGGGTCAAATATAACTAAACTGTATGCTCATGCTAAACTGAGTTGTTTGAAATAGAACTGTTTTTGACATTGAAATGATGTACTAATGTTAAAACACATTGTTTGAAATAGAACTATTTTCGTGTGCTAACCTGAATTTTGTGAAATAGATCTGTTTTTTTTTTTACATTGAAACTGTGAACTTATGCGAAACTGAATTGTTTGCAATAGAATTGTTTTTGCGAATAAAAATGAATTTGGCATTAATAACTTACAATGTTTGATGTGTCGTAAAACCAAACTAAACTAAACAAAACAAAACCAATTTTTCTTTAAGTCGCTATGGAACTCTTCTCCAATAGAATTTTTCTTCTTTTCATAAATGCCCAAAGGCACTGAAATGTTTGGCATCTTGTCGCAGAGGCAAAAAGGTTTTTAAAGGATATAAGGTTTGGTTTCCTTTCGTTTTATGACATATCAAACTGTCGTAGGCTGTTTAATGCCAAAGCCATCATTCTTGATTTAGAGCAATGGTATTCTCTGACTTATAGGAGGTCGATCATACTTTTCTTAGCACGACTGAAGTTTGAACCCACTGACTACGCTCTCTTGGTCCTGTAACGTTACGGTTATCGAATAGAAAGTTGTACCGTTTCGACACCAACAAAAAGATTGTAACCCTACGTTGTTTAATGGAGATTATACTATAATTACTCCACATAGACATTTGCACCAGCTGAGTCTATGCGTGTAGCACTACGCCTTAAGTGTCAGTCGGACCCTGTGGTAACCTCCACCGTGATGAAAAAAGAATGGACGAACACACCAAAAGACCGTCTTAGTTCTTTAAAACAAAAGTTTATTATTTACTATACTTCTTAGTAGTCATCACGAAGAGAAAAACTGCGTATGGAGAATAAGTCGACCGCTTCAGCTCGACAAAGATAAATAAAACATCGTGAGAAGAGAGAGAGAGAGCATAGAAGGACCTTGAATTATCGTTCTCGTTTTCTGTTAGAGTTCTCACGCGTACTTGCCCGCTGGTTCCATCTTCACCTATCGACTCAAAAGTAAACTACACACTCACTTAGCTAGGCACTAGTGTTGCATTCTCATGTGCCGTATCATAACGACACAATAATAAAGACAGACGCAGGAGGACTTCTTTAAGAAATATTGACCTTTCACTTTAGTGCAAGGGTTCGAAAATGGTTACTCAAGGTTTGCGTGTGAGAGGGAGCTATAGACCGAACAGAAACTGCAATATTTTGACCCTCTCTCTTATGGCCTTCAACGTTGTGTCTTTGTTGTTCTTCTGGTGCTCAACCGGAGCCCTGGGGTCCACTCTGTTGGGTGCTGGCTTTCTTTACTGCATCTTATCAGCATCTTCTCTGGAGCCCAACTCATCAGAGCCCCAAGCCCCTTCAGCCTGGTGTGGCTTTCCCTACCACACCTCGTCTACCTCCGACTCCAACTGTCTGCAACTCCACTGGCCATTGGAATGTGTCACTTCCTTCCGGTGCATCACCTTGGAATAGCATTTTGGACCGGGTCGAAGGTCGAAATATTACACTAGCTATCAACAAAATATAGTAATAAAAGGTAATGTATTAACACTCTCCTAAGTACAATGATTCACTATCATTGTTCTAATTAAAAACGACTTTTTGAAACTTTTTAAAAGTCGTCTTAGATTTACGGTATAACACGTAATTCACCGTGAAACCCTTTCGTTATATATAATACAGGATGAAACGATAAAATTGTCGTTCCAAAGAAAACAACACTGCGGCTTTATTATAAAACTTTTATTGAAAAAATCAATTCACGTAAATTGATTATATAGTAGAGCTGACATCTATTCAGTGTAGTCGCCTTCAGCCTCAATCACCGCCTTGATACGGATCCGGGGTTGGGAGCATGCCTTTTCTACAAGCGTTGAACCGTTCTGATTTGCATTTTGAGGGTACTGGCAATGGTCCTGTTGTCATAACTTGGATCGGTAGAGAGCATGAGTTGTACAGCGGCGAATCTCCGAACTCGCTCGTTGAACATTGTGTCACTTTCAGACATGATAGAAGGCTTCTATCGCTCTTGGGACTTGTACACAACTGGCCAACTAGTAGATGGTCTGCAACAAAAAAGAAAACCGGTTTTCATTAAACGGAAATGGATACATGTCGTCTTTTCTAGAGTGACAATATTATCGTTCCACCCTGGAGAAGGCTCCTATCGCTCTTGGGATTTCTACACAACTGGCCAACTAGTACATGGTTTGCAGCAATAAAAGAAAACAGGTTTTCATTAAACTGACATGGAAACATGTCGTCTTTTCTAGAGTGACAATTTTATCGTTCCACCCCGTTAAAGGTAATTTCTGATTAAACTCACGCCTGTAAAGAAATCATTTAGATAATTTATAGCTAAATGTCAGGCACCGGATGCCTCAGACGGTGGAGTGGTTAGCATGCTGCACTACTAAACTTTCAAGAGAGAGTTTGAGTCTCACTGAGTGCCCAATCCATACAACGATGTGCCACATGTAATCAAAATGGTTTGTGTATGTTAGTCACACTTTGAAACTGCTGCTGAAGAAACGAAGATGCAGTTGTATTTTGACCTTCGACCCGGCCAAATATGCCATTCCAATGTGATGCACCGGAAGGAAGTGACACATTCCAATGGCAGTTATGAGAGGAAATCGCATGGGTGAGCTCGGCTGATAATATGAGACAAGGTGAAGGTCCCACTTCAGAGTGATGCACAGGAAGAGAGTGACCTGTGTATTGGATGACAGTTATTTCCGCTTGATGACGATCAAACATGCCATTCCAAGGATGGAGTGGGCGATTTAGTGGGCGTTTAACTATTATATAACTCAGTCAAGACAGAAGTCAAACAGTTGGAGTTGCAGGTGGAGACGGAGTTATAGACGAGAGGTCGTAGGGAAAGTCAAATAAGGCTGAAGGGGCCCTTTGAGCCCCTGAAGAGTTGGAGAAAAGTTGCTGATAAGGTGTAGTAGAGAAAGCCAGCAGAGTGAGCCCCCGGGCCTCCAGTTAAGCAGCCCTGGAGAACGAGAAAGACACAACGCTGACGGCCATAAGAGTGGGGGTCAATATATTGCAGTTCTGTTCGGTCTCCAACTCCTTCTCACACGCAAACCTTGAGTAACCTTTTTCGAACCCTTGCAAATAAATTGAGAGGTATATATTTTGTAAAGGAACTTTGGCTCGTCAGTTATTCATTGTGTCAGTATGTATCCTGCATGAACATGTATATGAGAATATAACAATACTACAAATACACATTTCGAAACTGGCTAAAAGAAAAAAAAATGAAAGAAAACACTTTTGTAAAAATTTTGCAACCGAGGATAAGCAAGAAAATCGAGAATCTAGTTTTTATCATATTAACAAACGTGAAAATAGAGAAAAATAAGTAGAAATTGACGACCTTAGTCGAGAGTTACCTGAAAGCTCCCTTTTCAAAAGATACTATATCGAGGTGTAGGGGAGAGTGCTACTCCATTCCCTGCATTGCTCCCCTTTACCCTTGATCCTTACCTTCTAATGCTGAGCGTTAGGCAAGTCGGTATCAAGTATCATTTTTGAGTCTTTGATATGAATCGACCTGTAATTGAACCCCGGTCTTCCGGACTATTAGTCAACACTCTACGCATTAGGCCATTATTCCTGAATTCATTATATGTGTAAAATTTTGTACAGTTTTTTTTTAAAGATGTGGCTTTTTAATAACCTTGGCCAACTATTTACCCACACAAAGTTTTTATCTCACATACGTTGCGACCCCAGGATTTTAGGTCCAAATTTAGGTCTCAGAAAGTCGCATAATACACGATTGAATACTGTGTGAACATGTTGCATATTGACCCAGACCAACCTGTCAAAAGAAGAAATGCACTAGTGTAAACAACAGGTGCATCCGGTCAAAGATATCAGGGGATCAAGGGATAACCTTGACTATCGACGGGTTGAATTAGGTGACGCTCACAAGAAGTAGGTGGACGGCAAATTATTATATAACCCCGGCGACAGGAAGTTCAGATCAGTTGGAGTCAGTTTGTTGGAGTTCGAGTTGCAGTTCGAGGCAGTGAGAACCAGCTCCCAGCAGAGGGCTTGGGTCCTCAGGACCCCCGGTTGAGCAGCCCAGCAGAATAAGAAAGAAGCGCTGCTATAGTCAGAGGAACTTGGGGTCAATATGTTGCAGTCTGTTCAGTCTCCAACTCACCTCTTAAACACAAGCCATTCGTAACCCTATCGCAACCCTTTCGAATAAAGTGTGAGAGGTATATTTTTCTAAAGAAGTGTGTTCGTTCGTCATTATTGTTGATTATGTTTCCGCATATATATGTATACGTATAGTTGTATCCTACGGCTATAAAATATACATATATGCCCATTCTAAATGACAGAAGTATTAAGTCAGCTGAAGTGATACTAGTAGGTGAGCCATCTATTGGCAAAAAAGGAAACTATTTATTGGCTTAGTTGAATAGTGCCAGTCAACAAACTCGGGTAATCAAAGGCTATTTGTAAAAACTATATATATTACAGTACTTTAAATTATTGTCATGATGGGACACAGCATTTTGAAGCTCTTAAATGTCTAACTGTAGTCAGTTGGGTTTGGTGTTTTAATTTATTTTTTATTATCTAAAGCCAAATCTTCATTATACTTAAATATTAAATATATATGATTTGGTTTGGTTGGGTTTTATGGCATATCAACCAGTGTAGGTTATTTAATGCCAAATCCTCGTTATACATATATATTAAATATATATGATTTGGTTTGGTTGGGTTTTATGGCATATCAACCATTGTAGGTTATTTAATGCCAAATCCTCTTTATACATATATATTAAATATATATGATTTGGTTTGGTTTAGTTTAAAGGCATATCAGCCATTGTAGGTTATTTAAGGCCAAATCCTCTTTATACATATATATTAAATATATATGATTTGGTTTGGTTGGGTTTTATGGCATATCAACCATTGTAGGTTATTTAATTCCAAATCCTCTTTATACATATATATCAAATATATATGATTCGGTTTGATTCGGTTTTATGGCATATCAACCAGTTCAGGTTATTTAATTCCAAATCCTCTTTATACATATATATCAAATATATATGATTCGGTTTGGTTTGGTTTTATTGCATATCAACCAGTGTAGGTTATTTAATGCCAAATCCTCTTTATACATATATATTAAATATATATGATTTGGTTTGGTTGGGTTTTATGGCATATCAACCATTGTTGGTTATTTAATGCCAAATCCTCTTTATACATATATATTAAATATATATGATTTGGTTTGGTTGGGTTTTATGGCATATCAACCATTGTAGGTTATTTAATTCCAAATCCTCTTTATACATATATATTAAATATATATGATTTGGTTTGGTTGGGTTTTATGGCATATCAACCATTGTAGGTTATTTAATGCCAAATCCTCTTTATACATATATATTAAATATATATGATTTGGTTGGGTTGGGTTTTATGGCATATCAACCATCGTAGGTTATTTAATTCCAAATCCTATTATTACATATATATCAAATATATATGATTCGGTTTGATTCGGTTTTATGGCATATCAACCAGTGTAGGTTATTTAATGCCAAATACTCTTTATACATATATATTTAATATATATGATTTAGTTTGGTTGGGTTTTATGGCATATCAACCAGTGTAGCTTATTTAATGCCAAATCCTCTTTATACATATATATTAAATATATATGATTTGGTTTGGTTTAGTTTAAAGGCATATCAACCATTGTAGGTTATTTAAGGCCAAATCCTCTTTATACATATATATTAAATATATATGATTTGGTTTGGTTGGGTTTTATGGCATATCAACCATTGTAGGTTATTTAATTCCAAATCCTCTTTATACATATATATCAAATATATATGATTCGGTTTGATTCGGTTTTATGGCATATCAACCAGTTCAGGTTATTTAATTCCAAATCCTCTTTATACATATATATCAAATATATATGATTCGGTTTGGTTTGGTTTTATTGCATATCAACCAGTGTAGGTTATTTAATGCCAAATCCTCTTTATACATATATATTAAATATATATGATTTGGTTTGGTTGGGTTTTATGGCATATCAACCATTGTTGGTTATTTAATGCCAAATCCTCTTTATACATATATATTAAATATATATGATTTGGTTTGGTTGGGTTTTATGGCATATCAACCATTGTAGGTTATTTAATTCCAAATCCTCTTTATACATATATATTAAATATATATGATTTGGTTTGGTTGGGTTTTATGGCATATCAACCATTGTAGGTTATTTAATGCCAAATCCTCTTTATACATATATATTAAATATATATGATTTGGTTGGGTTGGGTTTTATGGCATATCAACCATTGTAGGTTATTTAATTCCAAATCCTATTATTACATATATATCAAATATATATGATTCGGTTTGATTCGGTTTTATGGCATATCAACCAGTGTAGGTTATTTAATGCCAAATCCTCTTTATACATATATATTTAATATATATGATTTAGTTTGGTTGGGTTTTATGGCATATCAACCAGTGTAGCTTATTTAATGCCAAATCCTCTTTATACATATATATTAAATATATATGATTTGGTTTGGTTGGGTTTTATGTCATATCAACCATTGTAGGTTATTTGATGCCAAATCCTCTTTATACATATATATTAAATATATATGATTTGGTTTGGTTGGGTTTTATGGCATATCAACCATTGTAGGTTATTTAATTCCAAATCCTCTTTATACATATATATCAGATATATATGATTCGGTTTGATTCGGTTTTATGGCATATCAACCAGTGTAGGTTATTTAATGCCAAATCCTCTTTATACATATATATTAAATATATATGATTTAGTTTGGTTGGGTTTTATGGCATATCAACCATTGTAGGTTATTTAATGCCAAATCCTCTTTATACATATATATTAAATATATATGATTTGGTTTGGTTTGGTTTTATGGCATATCAACCATTGTAGGTTATTTAATTCCAAATCCTCTTTATACATATATATCAAATATATATGATTCGGTTTGATTCGGTTTTATGGCATATCAACCAGTTCAGGTTATTTAATGCCAAATCCTCTTTATACATATATATTAAATATATATGATTTGGTTTGGTTTAGTTTAAAGGCATATCAACCATTGTAGGTTATTTAAGGCCAAATCCTCTTTATACATATATATTAAATATATATGATTTGGTTGGGTCGGGTTTTATGGTATATCAACCATTGTAGGTTATTTAAGGCCAAATCCTCTTTATACATATATATTAAATATATATGATTTGGTTTGGTTGGGTTTTATGGCATATCAACCATTGTAGGTTATTTAATGCCAAATCCTCTTTATACATATATATTAAATATATATGATTTGGTTTGGTTGGGTTTTATGGCATATCAACCATTGTAGGTTATTTAATTCCAAATCCTCTTTATACATATATATCAAATATATATGATTCGGTTTGATTCGGTTTTATGGCATATCAACCAGTGTAGGTTATTTAATGCCAAATCCTCTTTATACATATATATTAAATATATATGATTTAGTTTGGTTGGGTTTTATGGCATATCAACCATTGTAGGTTATTTAATGCCAAATCCTCTTTATACATATATATTAAATATATATGATTTGGTTTAGTTTGGTTTTATGGCATATCAACCATTGTAGGTTATTTAATTCAAAATCCTCTTTATACATATATATCAAATATATATGATTCGGTTTGATTCGGTTTTATGGCATATCAACCAGTTCAGGTTATTTAATGCCAAATCCTCTTTATACATATATATTAAATATATATGATTTGGTTTGGTTTAGTTTAAAGGCATATCAACCATTGTAGGTTATTTAAGGCCAAATCCTCTTTATACATATATATTAAATATATATGATTTGGTTGGGTTGGGTTTTATGGTATATCAACCATTGTAGGTTATTTAAGGCCAAATCCTCTTTATACATATATATTAGATATATATGATTTGGTTTGGTTGGGTTTTATGGCATATCAACCATTGTAGGTTATTTGATGCCAAATCTTCTTTATACATATATATTAAATATATATGATTTGGTTTGGTTGGGTTTTATGGCATATCAACCATTGTGGGTTATTTAATTCCAAATCCTCTTTATACATATATACTAAATATATATGATTTGGTTTGGTTTAGTTTAAAGGCATATCAACCATTCTGGGTTATTTAATGCCAAATCTTCTTTATACTTATATATTAAATATACATGATTTGGTTTGGTTGGGTTTTATGGCATATCAACCATTGTGGGTTATTTAATGCAAAATCCTTTCCCTGAAAAGAAAGGAAAAAGAAAAAAAAAATCCAAAACACCTCAAATGTAGTCTAACACGTGCTAAAGACGAAAGCCATAAAAGAGTTGACTCCTCCTCTCTCTTTCTTTCTCTCTCTCTGTGTCTCTCTCTCTCTCTGTCCAACACTAGATGACCATGATATGGGAGTGGAACCTTTAATATAAATACTATTAAAATTAGTAATAATTAAATCCTTCATTTGTTGAAATAGTATGCGTACGTTTGGAAGTGATTCCGTTTCCAGAAGATTTTTCACAGAGGTCAGTAAATTTATTCTACTAGTCCCATGGGAAACCTTAGCGGTGAGAGAAAAACGTGCACTAGTGAAAACAGCCTCCAAAAACTATCGAAAAAACCCAACAAACACAAATGCCTTAAAACTAAAAACGGCACAATATCAATTAGCAGGCATATATATAAAGGAACAGACAGAATACATTCAAAATCAGATAGATAAGATCAGAGACTCGGTAGAAGATAGACAATCTAGAATTGCCTGGCAAACAATAAACGAAGTGAGCAGAAGAAAGAACACAACCAAAGCAAAACTTAAAGCAGCAAACCAACAAGAAAGAATAAAACTGTGGAAACAGCATTTCGAAAACTTACTTGGAAACCCACCAAAAATAACGCATGAACCAATCACCAGAATAATTAGCAAACAATTAGACATTAAACTTGGACCGTTCACACAAGGAGAACTCGACTCGGTTCTCAGAAAAATTAAAAATAGGAAAGCTGCAGGACTGGACGAAATTCCCCCGGAAGTATGGAAGACCAGACAATTCGACGACATACTGCTCCGACACTGCAACGCAGTATACAATCAAAATCCGATAGATAGATGGACGAAGGGATGCATACTCCCCTTCCCTAAAAAGGGAGACCTCGGATTAGCCAAAAACTACCGAGGCATAACACTTACATCCATAGCTGCCAAAATCTACAATGCCCTACTACGAAACCGCATAGAACCCAAAATCGACAACATACTTAGAAAAAACCAAAATAGCTTCCGAAGAAATAGATCTACGACCTCACAAATACTAACCATCCGCAGAATCCTTGAGGGTGTACGGGCAAAGAACCTACAAGCGACATTAATATTTGTCGACTTTACCAAGGCTTTCGACTCCATTCACAGAGGAAAGATGGAACAAATCCTACTAGCGTACGGCATACCTAAAGAAACCGTAGCGGCAATAACGATTCTCTATAGAAACACTAAAGTAAAAGTACGATCACCAGATGGAGACACAGAATACTTCGACATTGTAGCAGGAGTACTACAAGGGGACACGCTGGCTCCGTATCTCTTTATCATTTGTCTAGACTACGTACTTAGAACATCGATTGACAAAATCAAAGAGAATGGCTTCGAACTGACGAAGAAAAGAAGCAGAAGATATCCCGCAACAACAATTACCGACGCCGACTACGCCGATGACATAGCGATACTGGCAAATACACCTGACCAAGCCGAAACACTTCTGCATAGCGTGGAACGAGCAGCAGCAAGCATAGGCCTCCATGTTAATGCACACAAAACGGAATATATGTGCTATAACCAAACAGGGGACATCTCCACTCTAGAAGGAACCCCTCTTAAACTAGTAGACAAATTCACGTACCTAGGAAGCAGCGTCGAATCAACCGAAAAGGACATCGAAACGAGGTTAACGAAAGCATGGACAGCTATCAATAGGCTATCGACTATATGGAAATCAGACCTAACCGATAAAATGAAACGCAGTTTCTTCCAGGCAGCGGTCACATCGATACTGCTATATGGATGCACTACATGGACGCTAACAAAACGGCTGGAGAAGAAACTAGATGGCAATTACACAAGAATGCTGCGTGCAATCCTCAACAAGTCCTGGCAGCAACACCCCACAAGACACCAACTGTACGGCCACCTGCCCCCTATCACGAAATCTATTCAAGTTAGGCGAACCAGACATGCAGGACATTGCTGGAGAAGCAGAGATGAACTCATAAGAGATGTACTCTTATGGATCCCCACACACGGCCGCGCAAAAGCAGGACGACCAGCACGAACGTACATTCAGCAGCTATGTGAGGATACAGGTTGTTGTCCTGAAGACCTACCTAGGGCGATGAACGATAGGGAGGAGTGGCGAGAGAGGGTCAGGGATATCCGTGCTGCCAGCACGATATGATGATGATGATGATGAAACTATTCATTTAAAAATGCACATTTGATTTAAAATAGTAATGTCTTGAATCTCAGCTGTATTATGTGTTGTTTAAATGAAGAATGAAGACTTATGAGACTTAATTTTCAGGAAAATCTTTACTTTTGGAAGACGAACTTCTAAATTTGCTAAAGAAAACCCCCAAAATTGCCCCCCCCCTGAAAAGAAAGGAAAAAGAAAAAAAAAAAATCCAAAACACCTCAAATGTAGTCTAACACGTGCTAAAGTCGAAAGCCATAAAAGAGTTGACTCCTCCTCTCTCTTTCTTTCTCTCTCTCTGTGTCTCTCTCTCTCTCTGTCCAACACTAGATGACCATGATATGGGAGTGGAACCTTTAATATAAATACTATTAAAATTAGTAATAATTAAATCCTTCATTTGTTGAAATAGTATGCGTACGTTTGGAAGTGATTCCGTTTCCAGAAGATTTTTCACAGAGGTCAGTAAATTTATTCTACTAAACTATTCATTTAAAAATGCACATTTGATTTAAAATAGTAATGTCTTGAATCTCAGCTGTATTATGTGTTGTTTAAATGAAGAATGAAGACTTATGAGACTTAATTTTCAGGAAAATCTTTACTTTTGGAAGACGAACTTCTAAATTTGCTAAAGAAAACCCCCAAAATTGCCCCCCCCCCTGAAAAGAAAGGAAAAAGAAAAAAAAAAAATCCAAAACACCTCAAATGTAGTCTAACACGTGCTAAAGACGAAAGCCATAAAAGAGTTGACTCCTCCTCTCTCTTTCTTTCTCTCTCTCTGTGTCTCTCTCTCTCTCTCTCTCTCCACCACCACCAGATGACTATGTAATATACCCCAAAATTTCTTTGAATTTTAACATCCAGCAGTCCTGGACTTTAACAAGTTAAAACTTAAGATAAAAAAAAAGAGAAAATTTTTTTTATTTTTTTTTTACTACCGCGTACACATGGGAAGCAGCATGATGTACGTGTGAGTCTTGCGGCTTAACGCTCAAGATTGTCAGTTCGATCGGGGAACTACTGCTGCTCATCTATAAGAGTGGCTTCTATAGATGAGAACAAAAACAGCCATCGAAAGATAACCATGACTCGTACTCAAACCAGATCCACAAACCGCATCGCTCTTCGCGCGGGTAAAAAAGGGGCGCATCCTGCTGAGGTTGGAGCCCTGGCCTCAGTGTTCGAAAAATCAGCTACAGAGCTCAAACTCAAACAAAAACTACTAAAATGCAAACAAACAATACAGATAGCGACATTTAACGTGAGAACCCTAAATAGAATAGGTCAACTATCAGAGCTAACTGCATCAGCCGTAGAACATAAGATAGATATAATTTGCATACAAGAGCACCGATACACGCACACCGAAGATATCAAGTATCACGAAACTGGTAATGGATGGATGCTGGTGACTGTATCGGCATGGAAAAACTCGGTCAATGCATCGGTAGGAGGGGTGGGAATACTTCTAGGACCAAGAGCGTTAAAAACACTGAACAGCATTGAGAGAATACAACCTAGGATGATGGCCGCAACGTTTAATGGCAACCCCAAAGCAACAATTATCTCCTGCTACAGCCCTACCAATGTTAGCGAAGACAACGAAATAGCCACCTTCTACGAAGATCTATCCTCCCTAGTACGTAGCATTCCGAAACACAACCTGCTAGTCATTGGCGGAGATATGAATGCACAAATCGGGAAAAACAGACACAACAAATACAGCCTACACTGCGCGTCTAACAGGAATGGACAGCATTTAATAGATTTCATGATAGAAAATAGATTAACATGCCTCAATACAAACTTTCAAAAAAGGGAGGGGAAATTATGGACCTACACATACGCGAATAAGAGTAAAGCACAGATAGAATACGTCCTTATAAACAGGAAATGGAAAAACAGTGCGATGAACTGCGAGGCATACTCCTCTTTCGAGGGTGTGTCCTCCGATCATCGAATAGTTACAGCCAAAGTACGACTAAGCCTAAGAAAAAACGCCACACGTAAAGCGACGACCAAGCACTATGACTGGGCCCTACTCAACAACAGAGATATTAGAGATAAGTATGCATTAGAATTAAGAAACAGATTCGAAGCACTACAAGAGAAGGCAGAAATAGGCACCCCAAATGACGAATATGAAAATTTTGTATAAGCACACCTGGAGGCGGCAGAAAAGTGTATTCCAACAAAGCCTAGAACTAAATATAGAGTCCCCTGGGAAACGCTAGCGGTCAGAGAAAAACGTGCACTTGTGAAGACTGCCTCCAAAAGCTATCGAAAGAACCCAACAAACACAAATGCACGAAAACTAGAAAAGGCACAACATCAATTAACAGGAATATACCTAAAAGAACAGGCAGAATACGTACAAAATCAGATAGATAAGATTAGAGACTCGGTGGAAGATAGGCAATCCAGGATAGCCTGGCAAACAATAAACGAAGTAAGTGGAAGGAAGAGCACAGCCAAAGCAAAATTGAAAGCTGCAAGCCAACAAGAAAGAGTAAAACTGTGGGAACAGCATTTCAAAAATCTACTAGGAAACCCACCGGAAATAACGGATGAACCGATCACCAGAATTATTAGTAAGCAATTAGACGTAAAACTAGGTCCTTTCACCAAAGAAGAACTAGACTCGGTTCTCAGAAGAATTAAAAATAGGAAAGCGGCGGGGCTAGACGAGATCCCCCCAGAAGTGTGGAAGACGAGACAATTCGACGATATACTGCTCCGGCAATGCAACGCAGTCTATAGTCAAAATAGGATAGAACGATGGACGAAGGGATGCATCCTTCCATTCCCTAAAAAAGGCAACCTCGGACTAGCCAAGAACTACCGAGGGATAACACTTACATCCATAGCAGCCAAAATCTACAATGCCCTACTACGAAACCGCATAGAACCCAAAATAGATAACATCCTTAGGAAAAACCAAAATGGCTTCCGGAGAAATAGATCCACGACCTCACAAATACTGACCATCCGTAGAATCCTGGAAGGCGTTCGGGCAAAAAACTTACAGGCGACATTACTATTTGTCGACTTTACCAAGGCATTCGATTCCATACACAGAGGGAAGATGGAGCAAATCCTACTAGCATACGGCCTACCAAAAGAAACCGTAGCAGCGATAATGATTCTCTACAGAAACACCAAAGTGAAAGTACGTTCACCAGATGGAGACACGGAATACTTCGACATAGTTGCAGGAGTACTACAAGGAGACACACTAGCCCCGTACCTCTTTATCATCTGTCTAGACTATGTGCTTAGGACTTCGATCGACAAAATCAGAGAAAATGGCTTCCAGCTGACTAAGAGAAGAAGCAAAAGGTACCCCGCAAAAACAATCACGGACGCCGACTACGCAGATGACTTGGCGTTACTAGCGAATACGCCTAATCAAGCAGAGACATTACTGCATAGTCTGGAACAAGCCGCAGCTGGCATTGGCCTCCATGTCAATGCAAACAAAACCGAATATATGTGCTACAACCAAACGGGCAACATTGCCACACTAGACGGAGCCTCTCTGAAACTAGTCAACAAATTCACCTACCTAGGAAGCAGCGTCTCATCAACCGAGAAAGACATCGACACACGACTGACGAAGGCATGGACAGCTATCGATAGGCTCTCGATCATATGGAAGTCGGACCTAACGGATAAAATGAAACGAAGTTTCTTCCAGGCAGTGGTTGTGTCGATACTGCTATATGGATGCACCACATGGACGCTTACGAAGCGGCTGGAAAGGAGGCTGGACGGAAATTATACAAGAATGTTGAGAGCAGTATTAAACAAGTCCTGGCGACAACACCCCACGAGACTCCAACTATACGGACACTTGCCCCCCATCACAAAAACTATACAAGTTCGACGAACCAGACACGCAGGACACTGCTGGAGAAGCAAGGACGAGCTCATAAGCGATGTACTCCTGTGGACCCCCGCACATGGATGTGCAGGAGTGGGACGACCAGCACGAACCTACATACAGCAGCTATGTGAGGACACGGGATGTAACCCTGAAGACCTACCGGAGGCGATGGATGATAGGGAGAAATGGCGGGAGACGGTCAGGGATATCCGCGCAGGCGGCGCGACATGATGATGAAATATATAGGTTTTGGTTGAATTGGGTTTGATGGCATATCAACCGATGTAAGTTTTTTAATGCCAAATCCTCTTTATGTATATATATTAAATATATATGATTTGGTTTGGTTGGGTTTTACAAAAAGTTAAATGGTTTCAAGTATTTCTATATAACGTTAACAATGAAACTTCAGTCATTTATTTGCACACATGTAAATGGATATAGAAATAGCCTTTATTAATTAATAGTTTGGAGTTAACTTCGTTTTTAAATGAGTTACAACTAGTTTGCTTGAACTCTAGTAATGGTTTTCTTTGAATACAGTTAATTGGTTTTAATTAATAATTCAATTCAAAATTAATCATTTGTTTACACACAGTGAAGTGGTTACACGTTTTGATATTTAAAAAATTTATTCGAATCAGCAATAATCATTCATTGTGTTTACAGTTAAAAGGCTCTCTCGCAATTAAACAGGACATCAGTTAAATGATCAAAATAGTTCTATTTCTAAAAGTTCATTTTTGTATAAATCATTTGTTTCTACGCAGTTTAAATGTAAAACTATTCTATTTAAACCTTAGATATGGGACCCTATCAATTGCTACCACTACTGGCCTGTGTGGATCCGGAAATAATGTCAATGAAGGGCTGCTCTTCATTTCCCAAAGCTCTTGGACTGTGACCTCTCCATCAGATAGTTTAATGTGATACCAGGAGACTTGATGTGGGGTGGTCTTACCGCGCAGCAAGGATTCGGTCGGTATTTAATCATACTGCCCCAGCCAATTGGGCTATCGTGTGTTTGAGACTACATCTAACTGTATCATATCAGTTATATCATACTGCTGACAGTTTGAGTCTACTGGCTGAGAATGAAGGGTGAAGTCTACCATATGCCTCCCTTCTTCTAGCGGCTGGCTAATCTTCTTTTTTTTTTTTAATCAACACAATATGAGAAGAGAGATATTTTTACCGGAGAATCTAGATATTTTTACATTCACGTAGCTTTAAAAAATAACCATGTCGAGAACAACGTCTTTATTATAAATGATTCTATGGTTATTAATAGATTCGGAGCTGAGTCATCATCACCAATAAATGTCTTCGTTTTTCTTTCGCATTTATTTTTAATTTGTTTGGCCTCCTTGTTTGGTCTCCTTGTCTTTTTCGGTTGATGATACACTGCTTCCTCGGTAGGTGAACTTGTCTACCAGTTTCAGAGAGGTTCCCTCTAGTGTGGAAATGTCAACTGTTTGATTAAAGCACATATATTCAGTTTTGTGTGCATTGACATGGAGACCAATGCCAGTTGTGGCTCGTTCCAAACTATATAGTAGTGTTTCAGCTTGGTTGGGAGCATTTGCCAGAATCGCTATGTCATCGGTTTAGTCGGCGTCGGTAATTTTTTTGGCTGGGTAACTACTGCTTCTTTTCTTTGTCAGCTCGAAGCCGTGTTCTTTGATTTTATCAATCGATGTTCTAAGCACGTAGTAGTAAAAAAAAAAAGACATCGACACGCAGCTAACGAAGGCATGGACAGCTATCGAGAGTATATAGATCGTATGGAAGTCAGACCTGACCGATAAAATCAAACGTAGTTTCTTCCAAACAGCGGTCGTGTCGATACTGCTGTATGGATGCACTACTTGGACGCTTGCAAAACGGCTGGAAAGAAGCTAGACAGCAATTACAAAAGAATGTTGCGAGCAATATTGAACAAGTCTTGGCGGCAACACCCCACAAAGCACCAACTATACGGCCATCTTCCTCTCATCACGAAAACTATCCAAGTTAGACGAACCAGACATGCAGGACACCGCTGGAGAAGCAGGGACGAGCTCATAAGTGATGTACTCCTATGGACCCCCACATATGGCCGAGCAAAAGCAGGACGACCAGCTAGAACCTACATACAGCAGCTCTGTGAGGATACGGGATGTAGCACTGAAGACCTGCCAGAGGCGATAAACGATAGGGAGAAGTGGCGAGAGAGGGTCAGGGATACCTGTGCTGGGGGCACGACATGATGATGATGATGATTCCTCCTTGCGCATATCTTCTTTTTACCCTCTTCTCATATCAACCTTTGAAAGAAAGCACCTCACAGAACATATACAATATTTATCATCATGATCATGTCGTACTGCTAGCACGGATTTCCCTTATTCTTTCTCGCTATCCTTCTCTATCATTCATCGTTTTCGGCAAGTCTTTCACGCCTCATCCTGTGTCCGTACAGAGCTGTTGTAGATAAGTTCTAGCTGGCCGTGCTACACTTACCTGTCTGTGCGAAGGGGTCTATAGGAGAACGTCGCTAATGACTCCGTCCTTACTTCTCTTATTGTCTTGTTTGTCTAATTTGGATGGTTTTAGAGATGGGTGTTTGGTGGTTGTACAGCTGCTGTTTTGTGGGATGTTGCTTCCTGGATTTGTTTAATATAGCTCGTAGCATCTTTGTGTAATTGCCGATAAGCTTTTTCTCAATACGCTTAGTTAGAGTCCAAGTGGTGCATCCATACAGTAGTATTGACACGACAGTAGCTTGAAAAAAATGTGTTTTATTTTATCAGAGAGGTCTTACTTCCATATATGACCAATAACTTATCGATGGTTGTCGATGCCTACGTAAGTCAAGGACCATTTTCAGTAGATGAGACGTTGCTTCCGAGGTAGGTGAACTTGACGCTGCTTAACCCGACACTATCTATATGCACATTAAATTCAGTTAAATATTTAATCCGATATCTCCCCAAAATGCCCTTTTTATTTCTTTGTCTTACAATTATTTCTGAATTAATTTAATTTAATCTTAAAATTATCTTCTTTATTTCTATACCCCACGTGTTTAGACAATTTGTTCCATAAATATATTACTCTAATTAGCAAAAAAATTCAATTATTTAACAGACTTAGTTGTTGTAATACGCCTTGAAATTATATGTTCTGCTTAAGAATTATTTAAAAGATTCCCGCCAATTAGAAATTCCTCTAATTATATTGAAAGTTTCAATTAAATCACCCCTCATTATTCTTTCAAATTAAGTAATTAATCCTAATTCTTCCAGTCTCGTACTTAGGCTGTAATTATTTTCTATTTTTATTAGTTTTATCACTCTTATTTGTATGCCCTCTTAACTCAATATCACTCTCCAATTTCCCCGTCTACACACGGGAGCCCAATGTTATATAACATATGACATGGATTTTCGGTTCGTTCCTAGTGACTCCGTGTGCTTTGACAAGCTGTCACAATGTGATTAGTAAACAGGGCGATGACTGCGCATCAGGGTAGACAGGTCCAACAGGTGTGTAACCGGAAGGTGACCACGTGATAACCACGTGGTCAGATTTAGACAGAGAACCAGAGAATCGGGAGTCGAGCCCGCGGCCGATCAGAGGCATCTCGAACACTGGTGAAATAGCTGGCAAGGCGGTGCAAGCATTGGCACCCCCTGGCTCCCGGAAGAAGATATGGGACAAGAAGAAACCCCTCTCTGAGTATATGTCTCTCTACCTATCTCTCAACAAACAACAAACTGGATTCTTTTCGGGAATAAAATGAGAAATATATTTTTATAAAGAAGTGTTTTGTTCGTTCATTATCTTTGATTATGTTCCTCGTTGTTCATAAAGACACAACTGAGTATGCAACACCAGTCCTGAATTCAGTATTCTATATAGTGTCTAATTATTGTTGGAATCTCAAATGACGCCATGGATATATTTCGTTTTATGTCACATTGTGGGAATGAGAGTTGAAAACGTATGTTTTTTTTTGTTATTGTTTCGAACATTTCAATCAATACCTGTAAATCAGGATTTTTTTTTTGTTTAATGACGTATCCTCCTTTGTTTTTTTTATTTAGTGCCAAATATATCCTTACGGAAGAACAGCAGTGATACTATTTAACACACAGCTGGAGGTAGAAGGGAGGAATTTATACCTTTTCCAACGATATTAGTCCGAAAAGAAACTTAATCACCCGACTGGAGTTCGAACCGGCTTCCTTCAAGGAAGCAGTCCAAGTCTTTTGCTATAATGTTAGGTGAATCAAAATTAATCGAAGTAAATGCTCGGCTGATGCAAGAAACATTTGATCTTTTCGGCGTCCTCTTAAAGGGGCGACTCAGGCACAACGCAATTGAGTTAGCCCCACCGAAGTAAGTATTGTCAAAGTGGGTACAGCTCACCTGCGTCCTGATGATTCAAATTAATAATACCCAGATGGTGCCAAGCGAGACCATGCTGTTAATATATAAATTTTTCTGTACCTACCACTAAGTAGGTTTTGACAGAAGTTTTTTTTTAAGCGGTGACTAGGAGAGGGAGAGGTCACCTTAAGAGCCGAGACTTATGTACTTCTGGTCAGATATTCACCAGGCCCAAAATCCAGGGTCAAGTGGGTCAAGTAAATAAAACTATAATTTTTCACGCTTGTTTGGTGTAAATGTAATCATTCTATTCTCTATAATTCGTGTGTGCTTCAACCAGAAACAAGAAGAAGAAGAAGAAGAAGAAGAAGAAGAAGAAGAAGAAGAAGAAGAAGAAGAAGAAGAAAACTCCAGTCTCGATACTTTTTGTATTTGAAAGCAAATTAAGGTTTTATTCATTGTTCATTTCTCTCAGGGTAAATACAGCTTCTGTCTCGATTTTTTTTCAACACAGCTCGTATTTTGAAGCAAATTAACGTTTTATTCATTGTTCATTTTTCTCTTGGTAAATACAGCATTTGTCTCGATACCTTTTGAACAGTGTTCATTGAAAAAAAGACAAGAAAGATAAAACATAGTTTTAAGTGATGTTAAAAAAACATAAAATAAAATAAAAACGAGAATTAACAAAAAATAAAACGTAGAAAAAAAAAAGAAAATAATTATTGACATACAGAAAAAAAGATGTCCTTCTTTGTTTGCTTGCTTTCTTTTTTTTAAAGGCATATCAACCTCAAATGGATTATTAAATGCCGTATCTTGAGTCATTTGTGAATACGTGATTGCGATCATTATTTTCAATGCTTATTATTATTTTGTTTTGCACAGTTATACGTGGATCATAAAATAATTTCCCATTCTTTTTTCATATAGGCACGTTTATCCTATTTACCAACCCCTCCGCTCGGGAAAGATATGACACAAGGTCAATTTTTAAGCGGAGTTTAACAGGTTTGAATTCAGAGTTTTCCTTCTCGTAGACTAGTTGCCTCACCAAGGCTGAAGAACCCAGTCTGTCCTACTATTTACGCATAGCTGGAGGGAGAATAATTGGATTCATACCTTTCCCAAGGGTATTAGTGCTACGTGAAAATGCAATCAGTCTCGTCCAGGATTTGAGCTCGTATCGTCGTGTCCAATTCCTACGACGATAATCTTTACCCCACGGGCACGTTTATTGATAGAACACACATGAAACTCTAGTCCCCTTCGAAGTAATCTCCTCCGTCTGCAATGCACTTGTTGTATCGTTCCAACAACTTCTCGAAAGCCCCATGGATGTCCTCTTGTTTGAGCGTGTCAATGACCTTCGTCATAGCCTCTTTCATCTTCTCAATTCTCTAATAACGACAGCTTCTGAGCTTTAGGAATAAGCAAAACCCACAGGGAGTAAGGTCCGGACAATAGGGATGGTGAGGAAATGTCTTGATGCCTATCTTGGTGAAATAGTCTGTGACAAGGATGGAGTTGTGAACTGGTGCATTGTCCTGCAGGAAATGTCACTGACCCGATTTGAAGAGTGCTGGCCTCTTCCGACCAAATTTCTTTCTGAACTCCCTTGAAAACTCAACATAGTAACTCTAACCATAACCCTAACGCTTTGGCCAATCAACTCTGGTCTATTGACTTCTTTACTCCTCCCACACCTTTCATCATCCCTCATAGACTCCGTGCCTTCCTTGAATCTCTTATGCCACTTAAAAACTGATGTTCGATTCATGCAAGTTGGTCGAAAAGCAGTCTGAAGCATTCCATACGTTTCTGTGGCATTTTTCCAAGTTTAAAATAGAATTTTATTGCATATCATTCTTCTAAAGTGTCCGGACGTCTATATTGCATTTTTGAAATTCACCAGCTGTGACAATCAGGCTTTAGTTGGGTGTATTTCAATTGCTGCTGTAGCAGTTCATTTGAACCTGAAACAATAAAGATTGGTCTTGAACCTGAAACAATAAAGATTGGTCTGTCATCTCATAAGATGTATAACAAAAACATACGGAATTCTCAAGAGTCTATAATTTTAAGTGCCTGTACAAAGAAGGTCTGGAAAATTATTGTAGGCAGCACGTATGATATCAAGTATTTCATTAGAATACAACTAACTTAGTTACAGTTGTATCTTTTGAAATATTCCTATTTAAGACAAACAATTTATAGAAAGTTATATGGTTTTATTCGGCTATTTCTATTTAATAATAATAATAATAATATTCAACAAAAAAAGAGAATCTGTAAAATTGTCGACTTTGCTGTTGTAATATTTTGACCTTCGACCCGGCCCAAAATGCCATTCAAGGTGATGCACCGGAAGGAAGTGACACATTCCAATGGCAGTTATGAGAGGAAATCGCGTTGGCGGAAATTGGCTGATGAAATGGGACGAGCTAAAGAATCTCATGATACTCTCATAGACTGACGCACCGGAAGAGAGTGACCTCTGAACTGCATGACAGTCTTTTCCGCTTGATGACGATTAAACATGCGATTTCAAAGATCGAGTGGGCGATCGAGTGGACGTTGAACTATTATATAACGCAGTCAAGACGGAAGTCAAGTGCTAGTTGAGTTGAGTCCCAGCCAGTTGGAGAAGGACGAGAGTGGTAGGTAAAGCCACACCAGGCCGAAAGGGCTTGAGGCCCTGATGAGTTGGGGTCCAGAGAAGATGCTGATAAGATGCAGTAAAGAAAGCTAGCACCCAGCAGAGTGGGCCCTGGGCCTCCGGTCAAGTATCTGAGAACGACAAAGACACAACGTTGACGGCCATAAGAGTGGAGGTCAAAATATTGCAGTTATGTTCGATCTCCAGCTCCCTCTCACACGCAAACCTTGCGTAACCCTTTTCGAACCCTTGCAATAAAGTGAGAGGTACATATTTGTTTAAAGAAGTCTTCCTGCCTGATCATTATCATTGCGTCTGTCGTTATCATTGCATTGGTATGTATCCAGTATATATGTATATTTCTGTATGAATCAGCAGATGACAATACAACCCTGTCCCGGCGGACCACAGAATAAATCTGAAGGAAAGTGAAAAGAAGAATAAGTACCTCGACTTTGCTAGAGGACTGAAAAGGCTGTGGAACATGAAAGTAACGATTGTGCCAATTGTGATTGGTGCTTTAGGCACAATAACTAAAGGATCATTAAAGAGCCTGGAAGACTTGGAAGTTGGCGGACGGGTAGAGACTATCCAAACGACAGCACTGCTAAGAACGGCCAGAATCCTGAGACGAGTCCTGAAGACTTGAGGAGACTTGCTTTCACTCAGACTCCAGTGAAAAACCATCAGCTGACACTGATGTGAAAAACTCTAAAGGACTATAATAATAATGATAATAATCAATTTTTGCACACGACTATATAGTTTCAAATACAACTATTCAAAATTAATAATTCTCCAAACTGATCTATTTGACCAGAACATGTTCGGGTAGAGTGGAACTGGGAGTAATTACAGGAGATGTTACTTTGAATTCCTCAAAGCTCTAGATTACTAGTACTACCACTGGATACGATTAGTTTCATACCCAGATGTGTAGAGTGGATCTTAGTTCTTTGTAAATTTGTTTGTTTTGGTTTTATGGCATATCAAGCTTTATAGGTTATTTAATACCAAAACCATTTTTATTCAAGAACAGTTCTATTTCAAACAATTCAGTTTAGCATAAGTACACCGATGTCATTGTCCAAACAAATTCTATTTCAAGCTATTCAGTTTATTCAAACACTTCAATTCAGTTTAGTATAAGTATAGTTTTTTTGTTTACACACAGTAAAATGTCAAAACAATTCTATTTTAAACTTTTCAGTTTTGCATAAGAACGCAGTTTAAATGTCCAAACAGTTCTATTTCGAACAGCTCAGTTTAGGATAAGTACCTTGTTTAAATATCAAAACAGTCCTATTTCAAGCAATTCCATTTAGCATAAATACGCAGTTTAGTTCTCTTTGACCCGTAGATAGGACCCTATCTGGTGCTACCATTCTCGGCCAGAGTGGACCTGGAGCGATAGCAATGAAAGAGTACTTTGCATTTCCCAAAGCTCCAGCATTACTGGAACCTCACAATTAGATTGTTTAGTGTCATATCTTGGACACTCGTTGAGGTGGTCTTACCCCTCTGCAGAGGTGCAGTCGTATTTTTCATCCCCAGCCGACCGGGCAACTTTTTTTAAAGTATACAGTTGGTATATAATAACTCTTTCCAACAAGGCTGACTCCAAAAAAAAAAAACAGAAAAAAAAAGAAATACAAATATAGAAAACAGTGGGAACTTCCTCACCCACTAAAAATAACACAGGAAGCCCCCCCCCCAAATGGGCGTTTTTAATACTTGAACAGGCTTAATAGTGTCTTAATCTGGACGAACTGTCATTGATATATTGAATAGATGATGGCAATGTGTA